>VUQR01024562.1:32283-58344 GCA_015108515.1 Hemichromis elongatus
GTTAAACACTTTTTTTTTTTTTCCTCCTTTTTTTTTTTTTTAAACATGCGACCGAAACGTCACTTGGCTGACCTTAATGTCTTGTTATGATTCTTTCCACATCACAATCTGCATCCTCTTTGTCATCCCCTCACAAATTCCCTTCGCTTCGCTGCACATGATCTCGTAAATGAAAGCCTAAATGCTGAGTTCAGCCGCCTGCATATTTGCTCGTGCATAAAAAAAAAAAAGCACGCGGCATTGTGTTGACACGTGAGTCAGTTCAGGAGCTCCACGCTGGTATCCTGAATACTGGCCACATCTAAAGAATAAAGTGAACAGATAAACAAAAACTGAGATCTGAGCAGTTCATTAGAATTGAGCACCAAGGCTTGTGGTGTGATAGGAGTTAATGAAAACCAAAAAAAAAGGCGTTTTCCAATATATGCCAAATAAAAATATGGAAAATGCCCCTGTTTTTAATGACTGTTCATTGTCCAGAGGGGCCAGATGACAAAGAGGGACCGTTGTGCAGGACTATGTCAGTAAGCTAAACTGAACTCTGCCCAATATTAGTTTTACCGTATATCTCTAAGTTTATTGGTGCAGTATTCCACAATAGTGCCAGCTACTCATGTGACCCGCATGGGAAAATGAACTGCCTGCCGCTGGTTTAAATAAT
This sequence comes from Hemichromis elongatus, assembly GCA_015108515.1. Lineage (NCBI taxonomy): Eukaryota > Metazoa > Chordata > Actinopteri > Cichliformes > Cichlidae > Hemichromis > Hemichromis elongatus. The sequence goes on from VUQR01024562.1 coordinate 32,945, forward strand.
CACTTCTAAACAAATGTGACCTGAGAAATGATTGGCATGCCCCGAATATCCCATCATATAAAATATGTACCTCAGTGGGTCAGAACATGCCCTTGATGAAATCGCAGGCCTCCCAGTCTTGTCTTAAAGCAAAAAGAAAATTACGATTTTGTAAGTGTTCCTGAAATCTTTACTGTAAGCATCACCTTAAGAATATAGAAAGTAATCTTCATGGTTTAAGTTGTTCCTGAATCTCGTTCTGGACCTGACTGAAACTTTCACAGAGCTGCTGCTGGGTGCCGGTCCAATCATCTGTTAACAGATGATTTTAATGGCATCTATGGATTGTGAGCAATTATGATTTAAACTGAATCTTTAAGAATTTGAACCTCGTATCTACAGTGCGTTGAACCTTACATCAAAACAATAAATGCTGCTTTTGAATTTCTGCTACAGTAGGTACATTTTTTTTTTCAATAATCAGGCACATTTCAAAGCTTTCATTCAGAGTTTGTATTCCAAGTTCTGCTGCTGAAGCGCCGCTCTGCATGCGAGTGCGAGTGCATGTGAGCATCCCGTTTATGAAAAGCTTCTTAGAGCTGGATTAGGATCATTATTGTCCACTGGCTTATGATACGACAAGGATTATGTTAGTACAAAGATATGTTTAGCAACACATCCCAGAACTTGCACGCCCACACTGGTGCTGTATACTGGGATGCAGCTTTTAGATTGCGGGCTCTACTGCAGTGGTAGCATCTTATAATTTAAACTCAAAACATTCTTCAAAGATTTTGTTTCTTGTCTTTATTTCTACGTGTGCTCAAAATGTAAAATCAGGCAGCTGAGAGAATACAATGTGAACCATATCAGTTTGTAGGTGGGGGTAACCCTCCACAACCAGAAAGATCACTCAGAAAAAACTTGCTTAGCGAGGACCAACAGACTCTTTATATCAGTAGGCTCCAATCAGCTGACCTGTGCTGCTCCAGTATTCACTGCTCACTGTGGATTAAGCCGGCTGTGTTCAAAAAGAATTAAATACATGTTACATGATTTGCATGGCTGATTATTTAACCCATAGATATTACAAACTTTGAATCACCTTGCTGTTGAATTGTGCCTTATAATTAAACTTGCCTTGCCTTACAATGAAAGTATAAAGGATGGAATTTAATGAGTGAATCTAACCTTAAATATAACCTAATGTCTGCCATCTTTGATGTAGTCTACATTTAGCCAGTCCAACATAATGCATCACTGTAAACTTTGCCACAATACTGCAAACCAACCATGTTATGTTGCACTAAACTGCCTGGTATTTTCATGCAAGCTGTGACGTGACAAATTTCAGATCGAATTTCCAGTTTTATTGTGTATGTACTGAAAACGAGGATTGATAACACTATCGCACTTTGCTAGAGTTATTTGCATTTCTTTCTTAATGTTTTTTGAATGGTGTAACTGAGCAGTTTCAAATATCCTTAACAAAGTGGAGGGTTACATGGAACTGATGTTCTAAACTCATGTACTATAGGTAGCTGTTTGCTCATGTTAGTTGTAATGATATATTCTGATTAGATGTTTGCAACACGGCTCCGGATGAAACAAGTGCACCTCTGTTGATGAGGAGATCAATCAGGACATGAACAGAGACTGGGGTGGCTGTAGCTCGGAAGGTAGAGTTACCAATCGGAAGGTTGGTGGTTTGATCCCCGGCTGCTCCAGTCTGCATCCCAAACATCCTTGGGCAAGATGCTAACCCATGTTGTTCTCTTATGCATTAGGTGTGATGTACAAAGCACTCAGGTAGAGAAGAAAAGCACTATATAAGAGGAATCAGTCAATTTATCAAGAAGCTCACTGGAGTCTCCTTCAACAAAAACACTTGAGCTCGTCTGCCACTACAACCCTGCAAAGCCACAAACCCCATCATCCTTTTACACTAAGTGTTAGCTGTAATTTTGTTGCCTGTATGTAATATTAGATTTTCCTAATGGATTACTGCATGTATTATAGACCCAATATGTATGGAAACAAATATCTACAAAGAGATATTACTCAAGAAATTGCTCATGTTTGTATTTTGTAATGTTTTTTCTTCTGGTTGTTCCTAGTGATATATTTAAAAAACATCAAATGCAACATGAGTTGTTTTGAACGTAAAACCCATTGTGCTATATAAGCTACAGTAACACCGGCTGTTGTTACTGATCTGAGTTTATTTTACATAACAGTAGCGCATGCAGATGAAGGTGACTTGAAAATCTTTGACTAACTGCTCGTTCTAGGCATAAGAGATTATATTTGTTATTATAAACCTGTAACATTAAGAGAACAAGAAAGTTTTCTTCCTTTGCTGTGGCAAAAATAATTTGTCTAAAATTGTAAAACAATGTTTTTTTACTCATATGTAAAATGATCAGTCTGTAAGAAATAACTGATCCAGATCACCTGAAACACCTTCTCAGTTTCAACTACTATCCTGACAGCATGCTGTGCCGATGCATTTATGTGCACATTGTTAGTTGTAGCCCATTAAAACTCAGAGAGTCAGAGGATTGGCAGCTTCCTTCAGTCAGACACTGGGACTCCAGAGGGCACTGGATGGGCGGGATGACGACTCCAGCAGCACACCAGTCACTCAACTTTCACACGTCTTAGGACGCCTGACAGAACAGCTGTACTTCTCAGTATAGGTGCAAAACTCAAAGTCCATTTTAAGATAAAGTAAACAGTTACACTCGTATTAAGGTATTTGTTCCAAAGGTGACTCCTCAGCAAGTGATACTGAATCTATTAATCAGGATTTGTGTGTAATAAACCCTGTGCAGTTTAAAAACTTTAATTTAATGGAACTGAAATGTTGCTGAACTCTGACAGACGTGTCTTTTAATCTTGTCAACAAAACCCTTAATCATCTAAACCTGCCATTTATCATCTAGTAAAATGTTCCCTCCGCTCCTGCTTCACCTCCCCCCCTCACACACTCTCTTCTTCTTCACCTCTCCAGTGCAGCTGGTCCGACCCCTGCCTCCTGAAGCTGGTGTGTTTACATCTCTATACCTCTGTTGAGAACGTCACACAAAGTTTGTGGTAACAAAATCAAACTGATGAAGATCTCCTTTGAACGAACACACACTCACGAGACAAAATAAAAACAGACTGCTCAAAGTAAAAGCAGAGCCCTCACAGTTGGGCGTACAAAACACAGTGACAACGTGCGTATCAGGATATCATCCTAAAAATTGTCTGTTTGTGCTAGTTTTTTGAAGGAACAGTCAATTATTGGCAAAGTCACAGAGAAACTGTTAATAAAATATCAGTCTGTCCGTGCAGACATGCACAAGGGCAAAGAAGCAGAGGGCAGAGTTTAAGTCCAGGAGTCAGATCATGGTTTAGGCTGGAGTTATTTATATGAGCTCGACCACCCACGCCCACTCAGAGTCAACAGCAGTCATCAATCAAAATGCTTTGTGTGGTGGACAGATTTCTAGGATAACAGCAGAGACAAATAGAGGGAAAAAAAAGGAGGAGAGGGAAGCAGAGGGAGGGTTATATTATTACAGACGGCTGGCCTGAGGCACTTTCCGGTAAAAATCTTAAACGGAACAGGCAGACAAACACAACCGTATAAAACCATCTCCACCACCATATGGCTCCGGGGAGATGTCCTTGTTGTGTCCCTCAAAACACTCCCCTCTCTCTCTCCACCCCTTTCCTTCTCCCCCTCTTCCGTCTCTCACGTTTCGGTGCTTTTGAAGTTTGCTGGTGGCTGTGCAGTGCTGCTAAACCACTCTCTGAACACCAACACCTTCAAGCTAATCAGGGTCTCTGATGGTGACAGTGGTCACCTGGCCTGCACTGATAGCAGTGAAGCATCATTAACATTTATCATAGTGCCTGCTTTTACATCTTTAAAAAAAATAAAAAAAATAGTGTATGTACTATTCCCATGTAGTTTTATGAAACAGTACAACACATAAATAAACACAGTTTCCATAAATGGTGGAATGCTGTGTAAGATGGGAATTAAAACAGGATTCAATGATTTGCAAATCTCATGAACTAATTTTTTTTTCTCAATTGCACTTAAACATTTCAACTGTTTGAACTGAGAAAATCGACCAATTTAAGAATAAAATTCGCTTATTTTACATGTGATGGCATCACATGTGGTAACAAACGGCCGGAAAACAAGTGGCACTAAAAAGAAACATCGGCAGGTAAATGTTGCAACTAATTAGGTTAATCATCTCTCACCCCAACCGGTCGCAGCAGATGGCCCCTGGTTCTGCCGGAGGTTTCTTCCTGTTAAAAGGGAGTTTTTCCTTCCCACTGTCACCAAAGCGCTTGCTCATAGGGGGTCATATGATTGTTGGGTTTTCTCTGTATGTACTGTTGTACAATATAAAGCACCTTGAGGCGACTGTTGTTGTGATCCGGCGCTGTATAAATAAAATTGAATTGAATTCAATTCAATTAGCAACAGACCAGTAGCATGGCTAAATATAAAAACCCACTTGACAGCAAGCTAACAAATTGTGTTGAAACTGCAACCCAATTTCACAAGAATCTTTTTCAGGATAATCTTCGTTTTGGGAGAGAAATGGGGTGAGTAGCAGGGTGCACCCTTGTCGCTGTCACATTCCTATAGCCGCCTTTTTGCGTTTTTCTTATCGTCTGTTGCCGAAAGTTTTGAAAGGTCTGGACTGCAGGCAGGCCAGTTTACAACCTGGTCTTCTCTCTATGAAGCCATGCTGCTGTAATAGCTGTAATATCCAGTCAGCATTGTCTTGCTGAAATACGCAAGGCCTTCCCTGAAAAAGACTTCACCTGCATGGAAGCATTTGCTGCTGTAAATCTGTATCTTTCAGCACTGATGGTGCTTTTCCAGATGTGAAAGCTGCTACTTCCATAGGTACTGATCCACCCCATCTTTTTCAAAAAGAATTTCAAATTCCCCTTTAGACCGTGGATGTTTCCCACTTTGCCTCAGGCGTTTTATTTGAGCTTTAACCAGGAGACACCATGAGCGGCATTTATGAATCCTGTTCACATATGGCTCGTTCTGCTTTCACAAACAATGAAGCACCATATTTAAAAGAAGCAGCAAAGGATGACTGCCATCCTTTAGGCAAACAGGAAGATATGACACAATTACCACAAAATAACAGATGTCTGCAAAATCGAGACCTTCTATGTCAAAGGTGGAAAGGTGGTGGACAATAGAAGAATGTCACCTATGTGAAAGATTAATCAGCAACATACGTACAGTGGGTGTGTGTAAAGTCTATACAGTAATGGGCATCAGTCTGTGTAGTTTTAAATTAATACAAACTGACTTTTATTTTAGGGTAGGACTCAAAAAGCCGGATATCACACACAACACACGTTTTTGGGTTTTTTTTTGTTTGTTTTTTAAATGCAACACTTCATGGGTAGGAAAATATTTAAATAAATATATTTAAAGGTCAAAAGCTTTTCCACCATTGCAACAGTGAAAATGTCAGGATGTCATTCTGTTTTCTGTTGATTGAGTGGCTTCAAAAAGTATAGAGACCTGAAAATGCCAGAATCAGTAGCGCACAAAGACACGGCTCAATTTAAACTAACTAAATAAATAGAAAACGCTTTCCATTAAACGGACACCCAAATCCTCCTTCCATCCATCGAGTCGGAGAGCTGAGACCAGCAGAACGAGGAGAGATGCCCAGACCTCCCTCTTCTGTCTTTTCTTTTTTTAGATTCATTCATCTTTATTTTAAATTTAGTTTTAATGTTTGCTTTCAGTACTTTATAGATAACTAGCCATAAATAGATGGACACAGAGTAAACTAACTCCCATTATGTTCTCTGCATGCTGTGTCTGTACACTTGCGAGTTGGCCAGCCCGTAAATGCAACAGTAGGGACGACAGCGTTTGGAGGTTAAGCACAGGCTGCATGGTGTGTGCATGTGTTTTGTCTCCGTTCTCCTCTCGTCCCTTTGATTTGTTTAAACAGCGGTCATCCGCAGACATCCAGCCGTGCTTGGCCACATTAAACCTCTTCTACTAATCTGCCACCTCGATTAATGCCAGCTAAATAAGAGGACACACAAACACATGTACACGCTGTGTAGCACCAGCACACACGGAGGGAAAAACAAAAAAAACGGCACCCATACACCAGTGATTTGGCATTCAGTGGTCCAGACAGGCTAATCTCTCCAACTGCAGATTGGAGTGTGCTGCAGCCAAGGCCTGAGCAATCAGAGCATAACATCACCTCTGCAGAATCGTGGAAGCCCAACAGTAAGAGTTTTAATAAAAAAAGAGAGGGAGGGGGAGAAGAGCCTTTATTTTGAAATTTAAAAAAAAAGTCCCAAAGCAATATAATCTAATTGTAAGCTTTATTAAAAAATTAAGTTTGCTTATTATATTTTAAACTTGACTTACTTACTTTCGTAATAAATGGCTTCTGGCTCACAGCGCCATAATATTGACACAATCTTGTCATTAAAATTAGCTTAAGCACCTTTGACTCATCATCTCGCCATTGAAATTAGACAGTAAGAGACCTCAGGAAAGCATTTACAGCAGCATAATTAGCTCCGTAAGCCAACTTGCTGGTTGCAGAGCAGCGCTGACAAGTTCTAAACAAACAAAACAGCCTCAAAACTTAAATTTAATCAAGCTTGCTTCTTCTTCATTATGCACAGAACTCCCACCCTCCTGTAATTTGGAGTGGAGCATCTCTGAGTATAATTCCTTAATGAGTGTAGAGGAAAAATGACACAATATGTTAATTGCCTCACGCAAGGGGAGTGCAAACATCTAATTTAAGAAAATTAATGTGAGAGGTGGAGCTGCTGTAATAGTGGTGAAGACTGCAGAGGTCAGGGGGCACCGTCAGCTAAAGGAAGAGCGGTGCTCGGATTCAGAGGCAGAAACCGGCTGCGCTGCAAAGTAATGAAGTCTTCGAGATAACTTATCAGCCAAGAAGAGTGACGACATCTGTCTGGGATGTGAATTAAAAAAAAAATACTCCACCAAGTAAATAAATAAATAAGTGAGAAACAGTGTTTAATACTGTAGAGAGACAGATGCAGCGGAGGTGAAGGCTGACTTTTAACGTCATCATAAAATCAACATGTGAGACAGACTTAATCAAAAGTGTTTCACATTAATTAAAAAAAGCTATTTTCTGATATTCTATATTTTTCAGCTTAAACGCTCTGTCGGTAAAAACAGACGTTCAGTTGAATCAGTTTTTGTTTTAATCTGTATTAGAAAAAAACAACAATAAAGCCGGCAAGCAACTAAATCATCATAGCGTCAGATAACTATGTGAATCAGCAGCTGAAATGATGGCTTAAATGTTGCCAAGAACACAGCTATACATTTTAAATTTACACTTTAATATTTGAGAAATTGTGTCTTGTTTGTCAAATAATAATAGGGCGTGGCTTCACAGGATTAAAGCACAACTTCATTAGAAGAGAGCCACAGGTGTTAATGTCAGGCATGTAACATTAATCAGATACTTTTCTTAGCTTTTGAGCGAGTGGAAGGTGTTACCATGTCACTTTCTTGCCTAAACATGTTAAAATGTGAGCCTATCCCTGTTATCATAGGGCAAGAGGCATGGTACACCCTGGTTGTCAGTCTGTTGCAGGGCTAACACATGGAGACATAACAATTAGCCATGGTCAATCCAGAATCACCAAATTGTCCCATAAATATTATATATAAATGTCTTTCCACTATAAGTGGTCATACAGACTCATATAACAAAGTCCTGCTTTGCCAATGAGGCCAAATAGGAGTTTAAAAAATGAATCCAGTATTTGAGGAGAGAATGATTAAAAAAAGGCATCTTAAAAAGTGTCAGCGGTGCAGAGGAGACCTTAATCTTGTCCTTCTGGCTGGCCATCTTTCTAGCTTTTCATTTTTATTTGACTAATTCATCTAGCCGCGAGGCAGCATCAGCTGTGGTGGATTTCAAAAAAATCCACACACGCGCACACACACAGTCTTCAGAGGAGCAACCCTATTAGGGAAAACCAGAGACATCATGCGCAGCTTGTCTCTGCGCATCAGCATTAGAATTAGAATTTCAAAGTAGCTTTTGATTGTTTGATCTCATATCCAAAAATGATTGTTGGTAATAAAAAACAAGTATGAGGAAAAAAAAGCAATTAACATAAAGCTGCGGTTCTATTAATATCCAGTTTTCTCTGTAGTCTCGTGGCTGGTTGTGATCCATAATTAACGGTGAAGAGATCCCATTTTCACCTTCTGCTTTGGTTCCCCACTAGACCGGCTCTCTGGAGAGCGCAGCAGAGAGAGGGAGCGAGCAGTGAACAGATGATGCTTCACACTACAGAGAAGCTAGAAAGAGACTTTTTTTTTTCCTAGTATTACAACCTGACAGACTTGACACTTTTAATATCTTTATATTATGGCTCAGTACATAAATCATTTTTATGTAAAGTCTCAGTAAATCCTGATCATTTAAAAAGGTGGTTTTAAACAAAGATGTGCTGATGTGTTGAACGATGTCGGAACATTCCTTTTGGAATATGCATATTTATTTCTATATCGCAGTCCTGGAGGTGTCAGCGGACCGGGAGCACAGTGGGAGGCGGGCACACTGTCACTGGCAGTGACACCAACGCACGGCTCAAATGCATCGATTCATCTAAAGAAAAAGTAGTTATATTCTTTGTATCAGTTTTATCCAACGTTCACTTTATTAGGTACACCATGCTCTTCTTGGGGCCTGACCCTAAATGACTTCAACAAGGTGATAAAAGACTCCTCAGAAATGTTGGCCCATATTGACTTGGTAGCATCACACAGCTGCAACAGATTTGACCGTGGAGGCCAGTTAAATACAGTCGTTGTCCTTTTCAACAACCTAGTCTGAGCTGATTTGGCCTTTGTGACACTGCATGCTGCACACAGTGGTCATAAGGACATGGGTACGGTCAGTAGCAATACTGAGGCAGGCCGCTCTGTTTAAACCCCAAAACTAAACATTGTTACAGGATGGATCCGTGCTTTCATGTAGTTTATAATCCTGTCATTCAAATGTCACAGCAGAAGTCAGGACTCATCAGACCAGACAATGTTTTTCCATTCTTCTGTTGTCCAGTGTTGGTAAACCTCTGTGAACCTGTAGCCCCAGTTTCCTGTTCTTAGCTGACAGGAACGGCTCCAACGTGGTCTTCTGCTGCTGTAGAGATGCTCTTCTGCACACTTTGGATGTAAGACGTGTTTATTCGAGTTCATGTTGCCTTCCCTTCAGCTCAAAGCAGTTTAGGCATTCTTTTATTAGCTCTAGCATCAAAAAGGAGAACTGCAATCGATTTTTTTTTCTCCTTTTCAAACTATCCTCTGTAAACCCTTGAGATGGTTGTGTGTTTCTAAAAAAAATAAGACCAGCCTGTCTGGTAGCAACACTGACATGTTTAAAGTCACTTAAAATCACAAATCATCCCCCCCCCCCGATGCTCGGTTTGAAGTTCAGCAGTTCACCTTGACAGTGTCTACATGCCTAAATGTATTAAGCTGCTACCGTGTGATTGGCTCACGAGATATTTGCATTAATTAGTAGATTAAAAAGTGTATCTAATGAATTGACCACTGAGTGGATTCCAGTTACAACAATGCTAACACACAAACTGCTCAGCAATCAGCTTCTAGTTCACATAATGTAAAATTTCCATTAGATAAACGTGGCTGTACTATCCATCTCTGCCTATATGAAGCAGCAGTTTATCTCTCTAATAATCAGGTAGACACTAAATACGTCATAAAAACATAGACATCAGCTTTATCGATTAGCATAGTTAATTGTTTGCTTGTTATTTCTCCTAAAGCCAAGCTGAGTTTGCAGAGCTCAGAACTGTATCTGTGTGGGTACGTGTGCCTCTGAGTCATGTATATCCTCTGACATAAATGATACCGTGGAAAATTGAGGTTGGAGATTGATCTGTAAGCTTCAGGTATCATCTGAAGGAAAATAGGAAAGAGACAATTGGCCCTTAGAGCTAAAGAAAGAAAAGGGATTTTGTCACTGACAGACAAATCTGTCGTTTTTCAGATTAAAGTCAATACTGAGGTCGTGTATTACAGAAAATGCCTAACTTTTTAAAAAAAAATGAATGCATTGCTTATATAGACATGGTAGACAGTCTTATACTACTAGCTGTAAAAAGCATGGCCGTTCCCTGATACTTTGAATGCTCCGCTTTAATTCTATTAGAATTTTCCGATTCAACAATGTGCTTAAAGAAGTAATTTATTTTATATAACTGTACTGTAAATAACGGCGGGAGGAGAATAGAGCTGAATCTTTCAAGTTCCAATAACAATAATTTCTCACCACTGTGCAACTTTTCACTTATTATATCCTCCATCATCCAGAGGAAAGGATAGTAAAAAGAAAATAGCCCTCAGGAAAAATGAGGGAGACTCACACAGTTAAAGACAGAGAAATGTGGAAATTAACCAACAGTGCAGTAAGCATTGCGGCTCTGCTGTGATATGAGACCAGCTCTCATAAATATTGTAGCAGAGTGTCAACCAGCCTGCCAGCAACCAGCATACTGCTCCTCACACTGAGGAAACAGGGCTAAACAAACACTGAGTTGGTCGGGTCACAGGTGGCTAAACACCCATCAGAGTATCAATCACTGCGCTGGAAACATACACACCTGTGAGTACGCGCACACACACACACACACACACACACACACACAAAGGATAAAAGCTGTGCAAGAATCCGCAATGTTTATATCAGGCTCTATATTTCACTTCTCATTTCTCAGGAAGGATTCTGCACAGCGTCAAATATTAAAGACGGATGATAAGGCCAAAAAAACGACTATTTAAACTGACACCGACTGGATTGTCTGTCCATGCAGTGCAAGTGCCTTTTTTTACTTTAAACACATTACTGGTTTATCATCTGATATGTGAAATGTGCTGGCAGTGATTTGGTCAGAGGAACATTTGCATTCATTATCTAGACACCTCAATGAGTTGAAGCTCAGTAATCACTTACATTTTTCTTCTGTTTTGCTGTCAACAAGGAAAATATATGTTTTTTTAAATCCAGCTACTCTTGAAATTAGCTAGTTCTGCCCATTGTCACAGTATGGTGGGTTTATTACAGCTCTGTAGCTGTAGGGTGATCATAGACTACATATAAAAGATATGTCCTGCTGCTGTGATAACATTGTGTTTTTTAGTCCAAAGTTATAAAATTTAAATGGCGAGTCAAGTTACTAGCTAAAGCCAAAAACTGTTGTAAGCAAAATAAACTCACAGATACATAAACCTACGAATTAGTGCTGATTAACATGTGAGCTAATTCTACAGTTTCATTCACAAAATGCTCCAAAAGGCAACAATACCACAAATTAGCTAAGGGTATACGCTAAAACAGCTGTTGACCTCGGAGCAGCCAAGTCTCCAATCACACCTAACTCTAACCCTTAATACAGGGATGGGGTTATAAAAGATTCACCACACATACAGTTGTTATAAAGCTGTAAATATATTTATTTCATCTTTAAAGTCACACACTTTAACATTGGATTGACTCTCTTTAGAAGACAGCCTCTAGTGGTGGTTCGGAGAACTGCGGTTTTCGGTGCTTTGTGTCTGCTTCATTAGCGTATGTCTGCCAGATGAGTGCTAATGCCAGTATACTGTCATTGCAACGCCGCTGTTTGTTATACTGATGAGCAGCAGGGGAGCTCATTTTGTTTAGACTGTTTAAAAAAAATCTGCAAGAAGTCTGTTAAAGTTTTCATTCACATCTTTTAGAGTCTCAGGTACATAATTAACGGCTTATTTTGTGGGTTTTTTGCTTTTACATTTTCTGTTTACTTTCTGCAACCAGAAATGTTTTTCAAGCTTTTTTCTTTGGCAGAGACACTAATGCAAACTCAAACTCACATATTGGCTCAATCTGCAATCTGGACTCTATTCATTAAAATCTGTAAAAACCAAACAACAATTAGTTTTGCACACACCAGGCACCCACACCATGTGAGAAAAACGTCACTAAGCGAGCATCGTGGTTTACACCACTTAAGAAGATTACAAATACTCCTAATTGAAGGCCGTTTGTTTTGGAAACATCATAAATCTAAAAGACACACGTCGTCATCATTTAAATGGGGAAAGTTAATTTGCAAATGAAAAGATCAGCATTTTCCGCATGATGACAAAACAGTGGTGGGGGAGAGAAGGGGGAAGAGCAAGAACCAACAAGTGTATTTAAACACAATAGTTCCCTGTGGTACATCTGTGGATTACACCAGTAACAATAGACTATTATCACAGCTGTACAAAACCAACACTGATTCCTCCCTGATGACACAAACATAAAACACAAAGTGTGATAAAGAGAATAAGGGTTACTGCTAAAAAAGGAAAAAAAAAAACTAAACAAACCATGTCAAACAGCGCAGCACGGAATTGATTTGGAGTCTAAATTGTTTTCGCATGTGTCTGCGAGGGTGTTCGGAGGAGGGTCAGAAGTAAATATGAAATGATGTGGCATCTGTTCAGCCTTTAAGTGATATATCACTCTATTCCACTCCGTTTAGCATCACTTCGTTTGAGTTAATTGGTTCATGAGGAGCACTAATTAAAGGGAATGGCCTTGTTTATCGTCATGGTGATGCTCGTTAAGCAGGGAGATTTTTTTTCCCTTCCAGTACTCATGACATTAACCCACCCTTCACAACTTGTGGGTGGGAAGTAGTATCAGTGTTTACCCTTTGATGTGGCAGCTGCATCTGCGTTTCTGTGCAGCACAATAAAGTGCACACACAGCTTGACAACGCTCTTCATGTAATGTATACAAATGCATATGCGCACAATGGCACACATAAAAACGCATTCGAAACACACAGGCAAGACATGATCCAAGATGCGTCCTACCTCTCTGCGCCTTGAGGCCCAGCAGGTCTGTTTGATTTTCCAAACTACAGCAGCCACCAGCAACAGCGACAGGAAACAGCTGGAGAGAGGAGACAGACAGATGATAAATCAATCCAAAATCAATGATTTCTCAGTAGTGCATGAACAAGAATATGCAAAAAAAACCCCATCAGGCAGCGTTAGATGGAAACAATTTAAAGAACCGCTTTACTTCTCCCAGGAATAAAGAGTAATACATGAAATGTTAGCATTTCAAGTAGCCAGGAGTCGAGGTGGCACGAATCAAAACAGATGGCTTTTACCCAAGAGACTGGCTGTTTTTCATTTTTTTAAAGAACATGGTTGACGTCACTCAAGGTGACAAAGCAGTCAGTGAAACAAAAGAAAAATCATTGTGTTCATGCTTAGAATGAGCTTTTTAGCTGGTAATGTTTTATTTTTAGTTTTTGGGGTTATCAGGGGTCCAGGATCTGTGGATAACACAATCATTTAAGCACCACGTACTTGGAGCTTGCACCGTCTTCTTAGCCGTTAGTAAAAAAAAAATAAATAAATAAATGTATAAATTTCCACACTGATTTCTTCCCCTTAGCTCCAATTTTTGCAGACCGTAGGCTAAAGAGGAAGGAGGAATTCTTGAGAAATATGTGGCAAGATACAAAACCACAGTGACCACAGGCAGCTGGGGATTTTAGCACACAAAAGGGCGGCGAGAGGGCAACGAGCGACATGATGCTCTCTAACAAAGAACAAGGTTTCATTTACACACAGATGCGCACACACATCCACACAATCTGTTACAAAGTTCAGTGTCTGGAGGCCAAAGTTATCAGGCCAAACACAAAGCTTCTCTCTCAGGCAGAACTTCTGACAGCAACTCAAAACAAGCACACCCAAAGACTTAACAACAGGAAGTCCCTGAGAAAGTGCTGAGGACAGCAGCTTCGAAACAATCCCGCTCTTCATCTGTTTCTGTGTGTGTCAGTGTGTGTGTGCGTGTGCTCTCCCATCCCTCAGGATGGAGATGACAGCGTTGTAAAGGGTTTTAGTGTTGTAATGAGCGTGACATTTTCAGACCAATTGTGGTGAGGAGGCTGCAGTCATGGCCTCTTCAGTTCACTCACTTTTCAGTTGCATTCAGAGACATCACAACCAGGAAATCCCCCCCCCCCGGCGGCGAGGACAAGATGCTCATTGCTGCTGCTGGATGAAAACCGTCCGCGTTAAAGATTCTCTCTGCTGACTTTAGCAGATTATGAAAGCTTTTATCTAGCATCACGATGTCTTTCGTTTATTGGGTTAAAACAAACACGGTACAAACACATTTCAACCTACAGTACTGACCAAAAGTATCGGGCCACCCTTCACGGTGTTTCTTTGACATCGGCTTCTTTTTCACTGATTTTTAGTCCAGTCCCTGAACTTTGTTTTGTTTTTTTTGTTAAACCACTTAAAAATGATCTGTGAATCATTCAAGCAACAGACAGCTAAGCAAAGAACCAATTACTAACTGTATCTTTGGACTATATTACTACCAGTCTGTCATAAAAACACTTTTTTCTCAGTTTCTTTAGTTGAAACTATAAAAAAGCCAAAGATTGCACAGTCTAAAAGAAATAAATGAGTATTTTTGCATTATGGAGATGATTCCCAAAGAGTCTCACCAGTGTGACTTTAAAAATGTTTAAAAGAAACTAGATAAGGGGAGGACAGAAGAAAGGAAAGGCATGTCCTTAAAAAAAAACAGCAAAGATCTGACAAAGGACTTAAGAGATGAAGCTGGACCTTCAGTTAGTCCCTCTACTCTTCACTGAAGTCTCCTCAGAAATGGTAATAGTGGAAGGGTGGCTGTCAAGAAGCTCTTCTTAAGAAAGGGAAAATGTTTCCGTATGCTAAAGGACAGAAGAAGGGAATACAGAGCAGTGGCAATGGGTCATAATGAGCGAAGATCCAAATTTCACATGTTTGCTTCAAACCATTGTCAATGTTTATGAAGCAGGTCAGAACAAGTACACGTGTAAAACACGGTGGTGCCGCTGTCATTGCTGATGTCAACCAGTGGCTTTCTTTTCAAAGCTGATGGAATTATGAGAATAGAAAAGTACAGATTTGGATCCATAATCCATCCGATTGGCAACACATTTTTCCACTGCATGAAAATGACACCTAATAAATTAGCAAAACAGCCTAACTAAGTTACCATTTACTTTTTTGGCCTTATATAATGTACACTGGAAGAGAGGACGCAAGCTTTTATGCAATGGGAGCCATTTTTCTATTTTGCTAGAGTAAATAAATTTATATGTATGAGCTGTATATGAGCTAATCTCACAACATGTTGGCTGTGAGCACAGACACCCATTCACCTGATGCTTGAAGGAAACTGGTTTAAACTGAGACTAAAGGAAGCTACAATAACTTGTTTCATTTAGTGGGTGAACTAAGGGCCTTCATTAAACCCAGTAATTATTTAATAATAATACTTTTGATCTCCAAATCATTTAGTTATTCTAATAAAGTAATAAAAACATGGAGTTAGATATGTGCATGACAGGCATGCAGGCGGCTCACTGATTAGCTTTTCTGTGAAGTGACTACATGACAGATTGATGCGGTATGTATTTTGTGTCTTTCCGTTGCCCAAAGATTGTGTAATAATAGACATAAAACGCATCAGTGTATTGGCTCCAATGGTCACCAATTGAACAAATCGGATTTTTAAATGGTACAACACAATTTTATTGATTTCTAATAAATTATTTTTGCTGTAGCCACAGCTAGCTGGAGAACTACTTGAACCATCAGCATAAAATAGTCCTGACTTCTTCACAGGCTCAACAACCCTCACACCAGATAGGACCAGACCCCCTTACAGCAACTATTCCCCAGAATAATTACTGCAAAGACAAACACACTCAGTAACTCCCCAGCAATGATTTCCCATCCTCTAAGTTCTAAAAACCCTCCGCTGGCTCGGATTCAAATTCAATCAGGCACAAGATTCCCAATTCAATCTGTTTTACCTCAGCTCACCATTAATGGGCCACAGGGCCTGAGCTTAGCCATCCAACCAATGAAGCAGAATGGCTAATTGTGGCTATTGCAATTATTATGGAGGCGAAAGAAGAGGGGAGGATCGGCTTGTCCTGTGGGTTAACACTCGACTGAGCCTCTTCGTAGGTTTAGATTTAAGACTGCTCTGCCACAGGTAAGAACTGAAACGATTAAACAACCAAAGGACGTGCAAGAACGAGCCTGGGTCCACGTGAGACTGTGTAGGTGATTGTGGGATTGTGTACGGCTTTTATTTCTTCTTTTCTAAGTGACTGAGCCTTTGGCAACTAAATGTACAAAAGCACAGTTCATACAACAGACACAAGAGCACACACATGCAGGGAAGTACAGTGAATCATCTGAACCCCGGAAGGTAGGGAAAAAAATCAATAAGCTAGTCAATTAACACGGGCCACAGATAGCACAGAATCAGAAACAGCTTTCTATTTGCTAAAGCAGCAAATCAACTCTAAGTGTAGGGACGGGCTGAGGGCATGAGTCATGGGAGACACGCTGCAGGTTCTCCAACTGTAATGTTTTCAGTGTGTGTATTTTTTGTTTGTTTGTTTGTTTTTAAGCTGTGATTTTGGCACTTCAGCAAAGGAAATAACTCTAATTTATTTTTAAAGCACTCTTTAAAATAAACAGTTACAAAGTGCTTAAACATAAATTTAAGTTGACTCATTTGGTGTCTGCAATAAGTCATCTGGTCCATCTTCCAATTAATCGCATATGGAACGTCAACGCTTCCCACTGGGAATCCGTAACTATCACTTTTCAACATGCAAATGTAACCTGATCATTTTGTTGCCTAGACCTAATCAAACAGCAAGTGAAGCAAAAATAAATGAATGAAAACAGAGTACAAGGTGCTCCATACTGTGACGTAAATATCTTACAATGTTAGACAATGTCAGCTAACAGTTCCCTGTGAACCAGCACTCGTTTTAAAAGGAAGAAGCCTCTTGAAGAACTAGGCCTTCTTGTAGGACACACCCAGAAATCCTTACCTGGGAGACGCCCAGGAAGCAAACTAGTCAGATTTCCAAGCCACCTCAATTGGCTCTTTTCAATGCAAAAAAGCTGCTCTAAAGTTCAGTTCTGCTCTGAGCGAGCGCCCGCACCCTAAGCCTGAGCACAGATGCCCTGCGGACGAAGCTCATTTCCGCCGCTCGTCTGCAATCTCATTCTTTCGGTCACTACCCAGATATTTGATCAAAGAAAAAGCCTCCACAGAGGATTTAACTCAAAGTGGATCTTGGTGATGGTGGTCATTTTGAAATGACGTGGGCAATTTCGGAGAGTCTCATGAGCCACTTAGCGCCGAGCAGCCTCTCTGCTGTTTTGGGGGGGGAAAAGAGAGAGAATGAAACTGATTGCTAATCAAGCGAGTCAGAGCTGGGAGTAATTGGACAAAGCCGAGCTGCAGTGTCACCAATTAGCATCTGAGACTGTGGAGAGGAGCAACATAAACGCTGTTTAATTATGGCCATTCTCCTTCATTTGGAGATGAAAAAGAATGCGCATGGAGGATGGATGAAGGGTGGGAGAGACAGAAAGATGAGGGGAGGAGAGTTTTCAAACTGTAGATTCTTTGTGGAAGAACATTTTACAACTACTCAGTGAGTCTTTAAACATCTGGGCCTAATTTTCACATCCAACACAGATCCCTATGAGTCATTACAAGACTGTATTTACACTTAGAACGATGCCATTTTCAAAATATCACACAAAATTAATAATGGCCGAGCTTTTTCTCCTGCTATTGTTTAATACTGCAGCAGTTCAGTCTTTTTCTCTTTTCCCTTCTGCCCTTATGTCACCAACTTTCCTTCTGCTTCAAATTCTGGACTATAATTAAAGCTGCAGTAGACAGAAGTATAGAACTGAAAAATAAAAACCCTTAAGGATTTGAAAATAGACAACCATTCTCCTGCAGCTGTCCCCCCCCTGCCTGCTTCATGCAGCCTTTTAGCTGCGAACGGGATTCAACTTGGACTAGGTAAAAGTCCTCTGCTTAACTTACAGCACCGCTAGTTCTACATTTACATTAATTATGATATGATAAGACTGTTGTGGATTTTACTGCTGAATACTCAACAGACGTTTGTCGATCACTGTCATGCACAAGGCAGTGTTTCCCAACCTTAACCAAGTGATTCGCTTGCCTAAACATACAGAAATTAAAAAGTGTTAACCCCTCTTCAGAAGTTTGGAATGTTTATTGCAGAAAGGGAAATTAAATGTCTTTTTTAAGGTAATAAGACATAATCTGGGTAAATCAGTCACTAACATGCTCAATATTTACTTTCAGTCCTGTTTTTTGCCTTAGCTGCATATCTTTTAATTTCTCTGCATTCCCACTGCCAGACTGCATCTCATCACTGCGCCTTCTGCCTAAAGGCTACCCCCCACATACACACACACACACAAAATGAGAGCCATGACTAAGGCTCTTTGGCACTCACACACTGCAACACAAGCCAAGAAGTCTGGACTTGTGACACACACAGAATCTACAGCCCCGCATGGACATGGTAAGGACAACGTTGGACAATAGACTGTATTTAATTTATCACACTTGTTAGAGTTTTTGTTCGATTACCCTAAAGGGTTGTCAAAATTCAGACTCTAATCACTAACAATTAATATCTGATCAGATAAGCATCCGATACTAAACACCAACGATGCCATCGTCACCTGTTTCAGTTGGCACACAACTTCATACAGAAGGCACACTGGCCCGATCCTCCCTGCCAGCTGAAATAGTTGACTTTCAAAACACTGAACTTTAAAGAGTTTACAGAGATCAGAGAAGCTCCATCAACACCACTGAAGCAAGATTTTTTTCTTGGTATCTAGTATTAAGTTCTAGTATTGTTACAACTACACCCATTTATTAGGTGATTGTGTATCAACCATGCTTTTTGGTTTAAGTTCCTATTGTGTGCATCACCTTAGCCACCTCCTCCAGCTCATTCAGGGGGCAGAGAGATCTCCAAAGGGAGTCCTGAGTCTGAACTAGGGATTCTTCCTGGTAGGATATGCCCAGAACCCACCTCTAGGGGGGCAATGAGAAGGCATCCTAGTCCAGGAGTGTTCAACTCCAGGCCTAGAGGGCTGGTGTCCTGCAAGTTTTAGATCTCACTCTGGGTCAACACACCTGAATCAAATGATTAGTTCATTACCCGGCCTCTAGAGAACTTCAAGACATGTTGAGGAGGTCATTTAGCCATTTAAATCAGCTTTGGATCAAGGACACATCTAAAACCTGCAGGACTCTGGCCCTCGAGGCCTGGATTTAGACACCTCTGTCCTAGTCCAATGCACAAACTACCTGAACTGGCTTCTTCAATGTGGAGGCGGAGTGGCTCTACTCCAAGTCTCTCTCGAATGATAAAGTTCCTCACCCTATCGCTAAAGGTTAGCCTGGCCACTCTTCAAAGAAAACCCATTCTGCAACCTCTTTCTTTCAGTTACTACCCAGAGCTCATGACCATAGGTGAAGGTAGCAACGTAGATTGACCTCTGTGCTTGACTGTGGCCAAGGTGTTCTTTGGGTCATATTCAGCATCTCTCTTCCTTCAAACACAGCAGGTGTTCTTGGTGGCGGTGGCCCCCATCCTCCCGTGTAGTTCTGGATTGACCTACCATCTCTCATTATCGTCCTCACACACGAGCCCAAGAGCAATTAATGTTTTTATTCAGTTCCTAACCAACAGTTCTCTCCAAACTTCTTGCTGATGGTCTTAGTCCATTCCAGCCTTGTGCAGATTTACAATCTTGTAGCTGTATTTAATGTACGTGTCTGGATCTTTGGTTGATATTCTGTCTCTCTACTTAACAATGAAAACAACATGGAGCCTTTTCATACATTTGTAAGTGAACAAACTTCCAAACTCAGCAGGGGATGTTGGCATATTGGCGAGAGTTGGCATAGTAGTGACGAGTCTTACTATTTCATAACCCACATCACAGACACAAAGGCCACATTGTTTACCTTGTTACGGGAATGAGAACGGGCCGGTCTGTTTGCTTTTCGATTCAACACCGACAAAAACTGCTGCTCAGAACCCTTTAATGAGCTCACCACAGAAGGAAGAAGAAATGTTAAGATTTGGGGAGTGAGGTGTGAGACAGCTATATTTACATGGAATGTATGTTAATAAAAATACATGTATTTTATGTATCAGTTACCAATCTATTCCACAGCTTGAAGAAAAGAATGCACATCACATTATACAACATGCTGCCAATAAACCAACAATAGGAAGAAAAGTCCTCTTGTTGTAGCACATAACCTTCTCTCAAGTCTGCAGTGCAGAAGAGAGCAACTCCTAAACATAGCAGTGACTAACATACATACACACATGCAATAAACTCTCCCGGCAAAACTTGACACCGTCCCTGAATGATGACATCATCTCTCTATGCTGGCCTAAAGGTCGCCGATGTCCGGAAGCCGGCCCTGGGCACAAAAACGTCTCACTTCCTCACGTGGCTGCATAGTGACACACACTCCCACACACACAAGCATGAGCACAGGAAAGATGATACATGTGAACATATACAGGAAATAACACACACACACAAACACGGACAGAGACACACACACTTGTCCAACGTCAGAGCTGAGTGGCAGAATCTTGCCTGAAGACAGCAGAGCTCATTCCAGACATCTTTCCCAAAACAGTCTCATTAGATCCAGTGTGGGTCTGCATGACTGTGAGCTGTAACACAAACCACTCTCACCC
Organism: Hemichromis elongatus; assembly: GCA_015108515.1. NCBI lineage: Eukaryota > Metazoa > Chordata > Actinopteri > Cichliformes > Cichlidae > Hemichromis > Hemichromis elongatus. The sequence continues at coordinate 53,678 of VUQR01024562.1, forward strand.
AGCCCCCCCCCCCCAAAAAAAGACTGGCTGTGTGTTTTTTAATGAAGTTATTGTAAAGGAAAACCATAGACGGAATGAAAAGTATTTTTGGATTTAATTATTTCCATTTATCTTAAACGACAAAAAAACAACAATATTATTAAACAGCGTCCTGCCTCAGAAAGATAAAGAGGGGAAATGCACAGACAGCAGGATGTCGTCCTGTTTCGTGTCTATTTGTGCTGATTCCTTTAACTGCTCTACTGTGTATACACAAATAAACATGATGGGTAACCAGGCCATTTCACGGGTGTAGCTTCGCATCATCTATGTTCCTGTTGTTTTAAAATGATTGATTCCTAAATGTGAAACTCACTCTATTGACTTTTTTTGTGTGCGCAATCAATGATGATGTACTCCTAGACTGGCTGCTGAACGCCGTCTTTCTGCTATGTGTGGATAATGTGAAGCAATGGACAATGAACCTTTAGTAGAGTGAGGCAGGTAGTCTAACAAGCAAAAATATAAAACTAAATCCAGAAATCCAAAAACCACAAGCAACACAGGAAACACAGTTTAACAGCTACAAATAATATTTTTGCACCAGAAAGACGATTCCAAAAGAGCTTGTAGATGAAAATTTGGCATATCTCAGCACGGCATGCAGCATGTGTGCAGTGTGTCCCTAAAGAAATCTGAGGAAACCGGATGTGTGGAGAACAGTAAAACTACAGCAGATGAATAACATCAGAAAATCTTGTCCGTAAGAAATTGAAAAATGTAACAGCAAAGATGTGACACGGGACCTGTGAGACACACTGGCCCTTCAGTCAATCCAGCTACTGTTTGCCAAAGTCTCATTATTGGTCTCAGTGGAAGGGTGGCTGTCGAGAAGTTTTCCGGGAAGAGAAATGGAGAGAAAAGGGTGGGGTATGCCAAATTACACAAGACCGGAAATGAAGATCTGTGGCAACAGATCTGATGGACTGATTAAATCAAGTCTAAATAATAGGTGAGGGGAGAGGTGCCGCAGAGAGAGGAGGCTCGGTCAGGGCTTGGGGCTGCATTTCAGGCAGTAGTTGTTGGGGAGCTTGTCAAAATTAATGGAATTATAAAAACATCCCTAAAAGATTTCAGTGACGTGATCATACCAAAGATTGACTTTTAAACTCATTAGAATTATATAAATACTTTTTTCTTATTTCCATGCATTTGTTTCAGTTCAAACTGTTTGAATAAAAACATGTCAAATACCAATAAGGTATATTAAAACCTCATCTGTGCATTAAGTGCCATTCTGACAGGTAGACTTGTTTTTACCGCTTCTGGTGGTCTAAAGTGATTTCCAGGTTCTGGACATTTCCTGGAGCTTGGTGGAATATTTCAAATAAAAAATAAATTAAGCAAAAAAAAAAAAAACCTATTAGGCCCATCCTCTGGAGAGTTGCCAGAAAGTGTATTTTACACAGCTGGATTAAAGCTTGTCCTGGACATCGGTACTGGGACATCTTTAATACTCTCCCACATGAAAGACTACACGCGACTATAAAAGGAAATGATGAGTTATTTCTGTGGCTCTGGTCACTCTTTGTAGACCCTGCCCCAAAAAACTTGCTTCTAGAAGGAAATACTTGTAAACTCAAGAAGTGCTCGGTAACATCCCAGAAGCTGTGATCATCAACTTGATGGCTGTTGATGGCTGGTTCCTTTAAAAAAGACATGCGTGGACACTAGCGGGCTACAAGGTATGTGAGCCGTTAACATACCCACAGTTATTTCTTATCGTTTTATTTAGTTGTTTATCGTCATTGTTATAACCATCATTATTATTTCCTTTATAATGTATTTTTTAAACAAAACCCAGAAATAATTGAAGTGTACCATCTAAACAGACCATCATTTTCTTTGGTTCAGTGCAGTCTTCCATACTCACCTTGTTGACTGCGAAGGGAAACAATTAGTGGACTTGTATGGGACCGTCTTCTTACACTTATGCAATAAAAAGTATACCAAGGGCAAGTATGTCATAAGTATTAGTATATAACATAACCTTTCAGTGAAGGTTACCTCACTCGCTATGATGGCTTTGTTATAATGATAGAAATGTAGCAAATATAGAGAAGAAAAACTCGGTTAATTTCACTGGATTCTTAAGTTTCAGCATTTTTGAGTTTAGATATGAAATTTATATATTTTCTTCAATTTAAGTGAGTAAGAAGGTATGAAAAACAACTATAAAATTCTTATGATCTTATTTATGATGCACTGGTTTTTCAAAGATTGGGAGCCCACTAATTGGCCGATTTGCAGGTCAAAGCAACACATACATTGTATAAGTAAAACCCTTCATCTTATTAATCCTGCAAGTTTTCTTCGTGATAAAATGATGTTTCAATCAATTGTGCATCCACGCTCTTTCTTAGCAGCCCACACCACAGCTGCTGAGGGTTAAGTGTCTTTCCTGAGGCTGCTTCCTGCTACTGTAACTGTGTGAGTTCAGGTTGGAGCTCAGTTGAGCAAAGATCTTCTGGGAGCTGAACCACGAGGCCCTACGAGGAGCTGGTGGATGCTCAGCATGAAAGATGCGGTAAATAAGTAAATATGTGCATTAAAAAAATAAATACAAACCCTTACCTGAAGAAGGTAACGAAGAACTGCACCAGGTCCATGATGCTGTTGTGCTGAGAGAAAGCAATCTGATGAAAAGAAGAAAGCCAAGAAAGGAAAAGAGAATGAAAGAGTTTAGTGCAAAGTGTAAAAGTTTAACTTTTTGCTGATGTTCAACCTTTGAACAACAGTTAAAACGCATCTTTTGCCTGTGATTGGAACTTTTTCCAACAAACTGCTTCCTGCAAAACGCAAGAATACCATAGACTCCCAATGGTATTCCCTCAACATTTGACACAGCACTGGAAACTAAAACGGTATCTGCTTAACATCTTTCTTTATCCAAGGCCAGCATTCAGACCTCTTACAAAAGGCCATTGGTTTTATTGCGGCCGTTTACACTTAAACATGACACAGACACAAAGAATACAATGTGATGCACCACCATATGGTTTGTAGGCTATTATAAGATTAGCCTGAGACTAAAGGCTTCTGGCCTTTTGTGTTCTCCAGTATTCTGCATCACTTTGTTCAACAATTGAAATTTGACAAACCTACTTCATGCTATAGCTCCACTAAATCCACTGACTGCATCATCCATCACGTTTTCCGTTCTGGGACGCTGGTGCAGTGTGTGACGCTCTGGTGTTCAAAGCCACACATCTGAAACATGTCGACTCACTCAGTGCACACTGTGTATCTATTGGAGTTATTGTAAATTGATCTTTTCAGTTGTCTTTAACAGTGCAGATATTAACTGGTCTAAAACCCATACAAAGAAAAACACAATTACATATGAGAGAATAAAACATCCTGGCTGATTATCAAACAATGGTTCTTTATGGCTTGTGGAAACTCAGGTTTCCAATTTACTAATTAAGGGTCATAATGTTAAGAAAGGGCATCATATGATTTTATTTAAGTGGCTACGAACTTCATCTAGTTTTTGCATGTTTAAATGAGCCACATTTTTGTACTGTTTTTGCAATATTAAATGATGTATTATTTCTATTTCCACTGGTTTCATCAGCATACACACCCACACACATTCTAACAGCATGAATGCCATCCTCACCTCTCACCTTATCTCATCCCCCACTCTGTAACTCAATACAATCCGTGTTTATGAACAGCTGTGTGAGTTTACTGTGCGTTTCTCTGTGTCTATGTAAGATGCGCCTTCTGGCTTCGGCGTACAGTTTTGGCTCTCAGATATGTAAACTCCTGAAAAGTCATTGCCGTCTGTGACTCAAATCCATCAGGTTAAGAGGATTATTTATTACAAAAATAATTGATTTTCCATTCACTTTTCTGTCCTGCAGGGACAACAAAAAGCTGATATTTCAGTTACAGTTAGAAGGCACAAAGACTCCTGATATGGATCAATGCTCTAAGACGAATGACCAAATGACCAAGTGAACCAAAGACCAGTGACTAATGAGGATAATTTAAAAAAAACAAAAAAAACAAACTTGAATATTATTGGTGTACAAAAAGTAAAATTCTCAACAGCACAAATTTACTGACTGCTACTGGTTGCTTGTATGTTGAGTTTGTTTTCACTTGCGATTTTATTCTAGCAGCACATGCAGTACAGGAGTACAGGAGAAAAGTAGTAGTCGTAGTACTATAGCTAGTATTGGTGTGCCAGTGCATTGAGCAAAAGCTTAAAATCACTCCTCTAGTTTCATAGGAAACAAATCTGAGTTGTAATGATCATCTTAGAGCATTGATCCATTTAGTAATTAAATGGAGTAATTCAATTAGGAGGTCTGCTTCACAGGGAAACTGATTAATTGTCAGTGTCATCGAAGCTCAACCAATATGACTGTTACAAATTAACTTGCTCACTTTTTAGGTGTTTCCCAATCTTTTACCCTCCCAATTAACATGTGGTTACATTTAAGAAAGTGAACATTCATTCTAAAAAAAAAAAGCAAGAAAAGTGGCCAAAGTCCCACTGACTTGACTGCCAAGGAGTTTTTCAACACCTTGACACTTTAGAGGTTTGTATTTACTGCTATTGTGACAGCAACTTAAGTTAAAAGCATTTTTTTTTAATGGTTTAACTGAACAAATGC
>VUQR01024563.1:2602-20945 GCA_015108515.1 Hemichromis elongatus
GGTATGACTAATTATATACAGTCTATTACATCCAATGCTCCTGATGGAACTCATTAAAAAAAAAAAAAAAAGGAAAAAAAAAAAAAAAAAAAGTTAAAAAAGGAAAAAAAAAAAAAAAAAAAAAAAAGTGTTTTAAATTTGACAACTTGATGCCAAATACTTCTGTTATAGAAAGAAATGTCATGTCTTTTTCTAAAGGAGATTTGTGGTAGGAAAAAACATGTTTTTTTCATCATTTGTGTACAACAGATGCCCCTTGTAAATGTTTATCTTTCAGAAATATTTAAGTGACCCTGTGTGATTCTTATTTCCGGATCACCTCACTAACAACCTCCAGAAAAGTTCAGTATTAGGGTTTATTAAAAAAAATGCTTTACTTTCTGAGATTAGGTGTATTTGATCATGAGCTGTCTTTTTTTGGCTGTTTGAAAACAGCTTTTTTAGTTAGTTTTTAGTTTTAGTTTAGTTTTAGTTAATTATTTACTTAATCTTTGCACAATTATTTTCTAAAACATTAAACAATGTCTTCATTGTGCCAGTGTTTTCTCACAAAAAAGAAGAAATTTTTGATTGAGGAATAGTCAACAAGTAAAACCCTGCTGTATATATTTTCATACAGAGTCTTGATAAAGGCTCAGTTAATGTTATAAAACTAATACACACACATAACCTACCTGAAAAGACAACGTGTCCTCCGTTTGGAGTTTTTCTTTCTTTTCTTCTTCTTCTTTTTTTTAAAAAATCGCATAAACAAGAAGCTGGGGATGTGGAGGTCATTCCTGGTTTCGGTTATCTAGCTTTATGATGCATGATTATCACTCATACAGCTAGATAACCAAAGACAGGAACAGGCTCCGTCATAAGCCACAACAGCAATAGGTCAGTCCGAGGCTTCCTGGGAACAAAGAAAACGATTCACGTGTTTATGCAAGTTTAGCTCCAGGTTTTTACTTCAACACCATCAAATGGTGATTTCTGTTTTTAAACAAATCGAATATGTCAATCCCAAATCTTCACAACTTCCCCAAAACTAATTAAACCATTTTAATATCTCACCGGTCTGTCAGTCATGGAGATGGTACTCCAATTTTAAGGCCTAAACACCAAAAACACATATAAAAAAGACGAGGGCTGACAAACTGTACAGTAGCAGTTCCTGTTGTGCTTTACAGTCCAACTTCACAGCTGCTTGTAGTCTAGCTTGTGTGCTTGTTTGTGGTTAATGTGCTGCTTCTCACTTAGCAAACAAACCCTCAGATTATCAGACTCCGTCAAACTCCACTGCTTTAACATTTTAGTCAGCCCCACGTAAAGTTGTTTCATTAAAGCTCATCTTCAACTGCAATACTTTAGGAATCTATCAGACATGTATGCTAAACATATTATTAATAACAATAATAATTTGTATCTACCTTGGGGTTAATTTTACAGCTATATGTGATGATTATTGTTATTATAGGTATTCTAATGGTACCAATATTGCCTTATAAACTATACTACGTGTCATATATTTATATCTATATCTAAACTATTTAGCTAAATATTAGACTCAAATCAAACTCGTGATGACCTCACGTTTTTCCCCTGTACGTCTGACGTCAATAGTTTTAATTGGGAAATAGATTCACCAACAAGACATGCGTTACTTTCTAACACACACGTATACTAACACTTTTATATATTTGTATGTATATAAATTAAAATATTAAAAAAAACAATAGCAGGTTTAAATTGTGTTTTTGGGGGGTTAATGAATAAAAAAAAAATCACACTGAATGTCTCAAATTGCCTTTAGCGGCCTGGACGGTGTGTGGAAGGCTTCTGGCTGAAGAGCGGAGGCCTGCATACTCACTGCTTCGCTGTCACAACTAATGTTTTGCCCTTGTTATATGAGTTAAGGCACAGGCAACTGGGTTACTCATGTACCGTTCTGTTGCTCTCATGCAAACTAGTTATAGAAGCCATTACGTATCGTTATCTATTGGTCATGGGTTTGACGGTGAACTTGAGCATATCACGTTAGATGAATGCCTACTATAATCATAAATGTGTCTAATGTTAGGTCTGCACCGTCAGATCGAGGCGCGTTTGTTGAAACACGCCTGAAGGTGGAATGATCCGTGGAAACTAGTCAAGCCCACCTTACCAAAAGACTCACTTCTCGAGATTCCTCCTGCGTTCGTGGAGACCAAAGCATCCACATGTGGAGAGAGGGGCGGCCAGCGTCGCATCATCCGGGCTCCAGATGTTCAGAACATGGAAATTAGTTTCTGTACAGCCTCGCTTCGACAAACAGGTGAGCGCGTGGATCAGATCGATAAATCCCACGCCATCTGCCGAGCCTGAGCGGACGGCTGAGGATGAGACGTCCTCGTCGTGGCGTGTGTTTTGTATCCGAGATAAGGACGTTCTCCGTGGGACCAACAGAGAAGCGAGACGCTTTTCACCCGCCACTTCCAAACGCGCGCATCATCAGTCCGCGGTCCTGAAGCTGCGACGTGTCCCCTGACAGACACTTGAGTGCTCTCCTCTCGCCTCCTCTCCGTCTTTTTTTCTCAATACTTCCTTCTCCTTTTGCTGACGTCACGCGGACAGCAAGTTGCCAATAACCAATCGCAAACTCTCCCTCTGTGCGTGTTTTTGGAGAATACACGAAGACATCACATCGCTGTTGCGCTCATTTAACAGTTGAAATGGAAACCGGACAAATTAAACAAAACTAAACAAAAAACAAAAAAACACGTTGTTGCTGGCTAAAGTTAAAACATGAGTTTTTCATGATTTTATTACTATTACATAAGTTTAGTTATTTTATCTCGTTCAGCTTGTTATAGTCACATTGCTCCTAACAGCAGATGGTATGTGTATTGTTAGTCATTTATTTTTTATTATTATTTTTTTTTAAAGATGTGTTGGTTAAACAGGAAATCAATTATGACACGTTTGAAGCCGGTCACATGCTTTCCTTTTTTCTTTCCCCTCCCTCTGTTGCAGATAGAGATGATTTATTAACACCTGCGCCCGACTAATTAAAGCCACCATACACATCAAGCCAGTTTCTAACTTTAGCGCCTCCCAGCGGTAGCAAAATCACTAACAACACTGTGGCAGACATAAAGAATACCCCACATCCATCGATATGTGGTCTCTTATTCTTTCTTTTCCACTGCTCTTCAAAGGTGGGTAAAGGAAAGAGGTATTGTTTTATTATCGCATCACAAAAATGCAAAAATGCCATACAAAGGCATTCAGACCAACTCAGATTTTGAGCTGAATACTGTTATTTATTTATTAAGAGGACAAACATAAAATAATCCCCCCCAGTTTAGATATTTGATTAAATATTTGACTTTTAATTATTAATGATTAGATGTAGATCAGATTTTACATTGGACTCTTTTCTATTGATTGATTGCTTGTTCCGTTTGGACTGGCGAAAGTCAGCAACACAACGCAAAAATACGTACTAAAGTTTTTTTCCCCTTGATTTCTCTCAAAAGTCAATGACTTTACGAAGAACCAAAGTTTCTGAGCCCAGAGGGGAACACAATCCACAGAGATAAGACTTGAAAAAGTACAGAGATAGTCTATATTTCGGATCTGAGGTTATACTGCCCTCTAGTGTCCATCCAAGCTCGCATATCCCAGATATTCTCTATTATCTTTCATGTGTTCCTTTGTATCTAAAAGAAGAGAAAAAAGATTATATGTTCACCAAAACGTATTTTTTTATGAGATAAATTGAAGAATATTGTGAATGATAACATTTAACCACTGACCTAATGTGTTGTACCTTTACTCTTACAGGTGGGATTTGACACGTCAAGACACAGATCTTTGGATTTTTGGATTTAAGCGTCATTTTTCATTGTGAACAGATGTGTACTTTTAGATCGTGTATAAAAATAATGCAATGTAATGAATCTTTGAAAACCATGAAGCACAGTTTTACCTGGAATCTGGCCTCTTTGTCCTCAGTTCTGCTGCAAATGATGCTAATAAAAACATGAAATAATTTTTCTTCCCTAATCAACATCAGTTGTGCTAAGAGCCATCCATTAATCTAACATTTAGAACACGCAAACACATGCTACACATATTCAACGCAATTTAGTTTAATTACTAAAAATTCATTAGTGTACTTTATACTGCAAGGTAAGGATTTACAACATTGAGGCCAAATCTCTGACAATTAGGCAATCCAGTATCTGCAAGAACCTAATGGATTTTAAATTCATTTCTGGATTCAACACAGAGCCAAAGAACTGAAGCTGATACAATAGAAATATGACGCAGGAGTGTTTAGAACAACCTGGTCTCAGTGACATTCCAGCCTAGGAGTTAAAAATACACAAACAAGTTTTTCAGCTTTACTGCGTGACAGGACGTTTCTTCTAATAAGTATGATGAAAGAATGAAGTTCTACATTTGTGTTTAATGCACATTTTAAAGGACATGATCTGGTCAAAGATTCTCACTGCTACTGGAGAGAGGATACGGCATCTTAGTAAGATTTTTAGGTCAAAATACAAAAACCTCAGCTTTATCAGTAGAAAATTACACATCACTGTATTTCCTAAGGGAAGCATCTATAATATAAAAAGCACGAGTCCAAGTGCAGAACTCTGTGACAGTCCATGACTTTTTTTTAAGTGCTGCAAACCTTTTCCTTTACTCCTAACAGTTCCTGTCTCTGCAGTAATTGATAGTCAGTGTTATCAAATGTTTTTGCTGTCAGAGGCCACAGAAGGATCATTGATAACCTTCAGTAGTGCTGTTTATGTGTTGTGATGGACTCTAAAACCTGACTGAAACTCTTAAAATGCACCATTTCTCTGAAGTAATTATTCAAGGTTTGACACCTGTGGCCTTAAATTCAATACAAAAGAAAATACGAAACATGAGCATAGAAGGCAAAAACCTTTTAATATAAAATATTTAAGAAAGTCAAATGAATACATAATCAGAGAAAGACAGAATCTCGTTTTGTAGGGATTAAAGGCGCCATATTGTTGGACCACTTGCCTACTATCTGTATGACATGAAAAACTTAGTGGAAAGTGCTTTGTATCAGAATCAGTGGATGTTTATTATTTAAAGTACAAAATTCACATAAAAAAGCTGAAAGACTGACAAAGCAACAAAATCTTTCAGCAACCACAGAGCAAAAATACATGCAAATTACATGTTACATGTACATTTAGACAGGATTCTTTCGAACATCAATTAATGCACTGTTTGAGGTCAGTGGTCCAATGTTGAGGCTGGAGCGACGGGACTCTCTGCGAGATTTAACCACAGGCAGAGATGTTGGCCCACTCCAAGACCCCACAGCAGTTTGACCTACACGTTTAACGGGGCCGTCGCTGGCCACCTGAAGCCACAGCTCCTCCATGACAGCAGGTTCCTCCGTTGGGAGAGAAGAGCGCCTCCACGTGGACGGGAGAGGGGTGTTCACCAGCTCCCGCATTTCTTCCCTAGACTTGGAAGGTCTGTCCAGCTGCCCTGCCCCTCTCCCTCCTGAGCTGTCTTCGGGGCAACGGGGAAGCTTTTCCATGCTGCCAACATTCGCAGGTTTACCATCAGATGGCACAACTGAAAGACAGTATGCTAACAGGATATTTACTAATGCAGGAATACATTATTTTTAACAGTATAAATCATTAAGATTCAACTGGAAAACTCTAACAGTTACAAAACACATTTAAAGTTGTAGTTTAAAGTACTAGTGTTAAGGGGTTGTGGTTATCAAAATTTGAACTGAAGGCATCTTGTTGCTAGTCCTACAGAATGACATCACAATCACACACTGAAAACAAACACTTTTGTACCTTTAGGAGGCTCTTTTGGCTGACTGGCTGACCCGCAGAGTTCCCTCAGTTTGCTGTTTAGTTCCAGATTAGCCGCCTTGTAATGGTTCAGCTCCCTGCTGAGGTTGAGGATCCATCCCTCATACTGCCGCTGCCTCCCTAACAGGCCCTCATCCATTTGTTCTGTTGGGATGATAAAACGCACTCAGTGTGATGTGTGGAAAAACTACCTGCCACTTTAACATATACTCTACCTTTGAGCCTCAAACTTATGTGTGAGACTATTTAGTCTGCAGTATAGGATGACTGGTTTATGTTAGTCTCACCTCGACACTGCTGCAGTAAGAGCTGCACACTCCTCTCATGTTCCTTCTGCTGTTGTGTAAGCCGGCGATCTGTGTCGAGTTGTGTGCGATCGAGTGCATTTTCCAGCCACTGCACCAGCCTCTGCTGCTCATCTAGTTGCATTTCCAGCTCAGCTAGGGCAAGTTGAAGCTTACGCTCTTCTTCACGCAGAGACACCACCTGCAGGAAATGTCCACACAAACAACTCATCAGCCTGCAACTGGTGAGTCCAGGTGCAGTCCTAAGTCACATGTGCAAGGCTCAACCGCTTGTTAACATGAATATCTAAACATGGCAGAAACTCCAAGCATTGTGAATGTGGACATGGTCAAGACAACTTGCTGAAGTTCAAACTGAGCATCAGAAAAAAGTTGTTGGTGGTGGGGGGAATTTAAGTGAACCTGAATGCGGCATGGCTGTTGGTAGCAGCTGAGCTGGTCTGTGTTGCTGCTGATCTATTGAGATTTCTCCACATAACCAATTTCAGAGTTTAGAGAAAATGGTCAGAAAAAGAAAATATCCAGGGAGTGGCAGTTCTCTGAATGCTAACGCCTTGTTGATGTTGTTAAATGACCAGATTGCTTCAAGCTTATAGGAAGGAAGATGACTCAAATAACCACTCATCACAATCAAGGTATGGATACACACTGAACCTTAAGCAGATGGGTGCCAATCCTCTCAGTGAACAACAGGAAACTGAGACTACAACTAACCAAAACTGGACAACAGATGACTGGAAAAGCATTGCCTGGTGTGATGAGACTTGATTTCTTCTGTGACAATAGGTAGGGTCAGATTTGACATAAACATCAGGAAAACATGGATCTATCCCATCTCGTATCAACAGTTCAGGCTGGTGGTGGATGGTGCTGTAATGGTGTATTGCTACTGACCGTGAAGAATTAATGCAGTTCTATTATTAATGAATGAATACAGAAGGTAAAAAGGGGTCCAACCCAGTGCTAGCAAGGTGTGTCTCCTAAAGTGTCTGGTGAGTTTATGTCCTACAATCATCTTCCTCTTTCGCAACTTCCTGGAAACAGAGAGGGCAAAAGCATGCACCTCCAGGCATTTATGTCAAGGCAGGTGTGTGAATGTGAAGGAGGGGGCAGACTAAGGAAGAGCACAGCCAAAACACTAATCAGACATGGGCATGGTCCTCTCTATTTTTATCATCTTAACATTTATTCTACTCCCTAAAATTCTATAAAATTTGTGTGGGTCTGTTTATTCGGAACATTTTTTTTTATTCTGTTTCACAAACCTTGTCAAAGTACTTGCACAGCAGAGCTCTGGTCTCAGAGGCAGACAGATAACTGAGCTTGGCCATGAGATTCATCTCCCACTGGGAGAGCATACTGGCAGAAGCCCGAAGCTGTCTCTGTCTTTGAGTGATGGCTTCATTCTTATACTCAATAGCTGCATCCAGAGCCTCGATTGCTTCGTCCAGTTGGAAAAGCGTTCTCTCCTCCTGGTAACATCAGAGTGAACAGATGTGCTTAATGATGATTTAAATATGATATATAATTTATTTTCAATTTGAAACTAGTGCTATCCACATTCTTGATAATTAGGCTGTTATTGTGATCGTATTCAGTACATGTATTCTGTACAGCAAAATATTAATTTAAAGAGTGCTGATAATTAAAATCAGATAAAAGAGCTCGAACATCAGAGTAATATCTGACCTCTGGTGAGAGCAGGTTACCCTGCCGCAATTTATCGTCCAGCTCAACTCGCTGTTTAAGCAGTGAATCTTTCTCTTGACGCAGGTTGGAGATCTCTTGGCGAATCTGTTGGGAGTCTTGAGCACTGCTACTGCGAAGGAGACCATTCCTCTCACTCAACTCTTCCTCAAGTAATTCAATGCGCCCGGTAAGTGTCACCAGATCTTTACTTAGGGCCTGGAGAAAGATGAATCAAACAGAACTCAGCATCTGCAAGTCCCCCTGTGCTAATAAGCTGAGTTGTTTGTGTTAATACCTGACTGGAGCGGAGCCTCTTGGTCTCCAATCCGCTGCGTTCCTGTAGCAATGCTTCTTTCTTAGCCAGGATTTCCTCTCTTTTCGTCAGCTCTCCCTCCAGATCTTCTAATCCTCTCCTCTGTTCTAGTATCCGTTCCATCTCCTCATCCAGCCAGCGCTTTTGATCCTCAATTTTCTGCTCACAGGTGAGTTGAGACACAAAAGGACACATAAATACACAGACAGTAGTACTATTTCTAGGTGCCATACATGTATACACTTATGTATTACTGCATCTCAGTTCTTGCTGCACCTGCTGCTCTTCTAATGAGATGACAGAGCCGTTGCTCCCGCTGCGTCTCTGCCTCTGGAAAGCTGCAATTGCTTCAGTCTTTATCTTCAGGATCTTCTGCTGCTGTTCATTCTTTATTTCAAGTTCCTGATATGGTGGAAAAAACACAAAAGTCCTATTAGCAAGAACAAAAAGAACTGCAAAAACTGCATTTGTCTCTAATTTCCAGTTAAGCTAATTTGCTCATCATTGCCCCCAAAGTACTGATTCTATACTCAAACTAAGGCTGCTGAGTAAAAAGTATCTAGGTGGAGGTGACAGAAGACGGGTTTGTCCTGCAGGAGAGTTAGACCCTATGATGAGACATTTTTTACTGTAAAGCCTTTCTTGCAATCACCAGTCCACGTCACCCTACCTCCACTGTGGGATGTCTGCGAGTGTAGTGGGGGAAAAAAGCAAGCCCCATCTGCTGTCTCTTTGCTCGAGATGCACTAAACATTGAGCGAGTTTAAGCTGCAAAGGAAAGGGGTGTGCTTGATTTATAACTCAAGAAACAAACAAGAGCTTTTTAGCGAAAATGAATTCGAAAGCTGTTTAATCTCATTTTTTTCTGGTTTCGTAACTGACATAATATTGGATTCATTCCAAGCCTTAACTGAAACTGCAGTGCCATGTTTTGCACAGACTGATATTTTTCAATTAAAGTTTGCTTAGTTACAAACCAACAAAGCCCCTCAGTGGTACCTTGACTCTGTGAGTTCTCTGTTGCATTTCGTTCTCCAGACGACGCTTCTGCTGACTTTCCTGACGCAGCCGCTTTTGCAGCTGCTCCTGCTGCTGTCTCATGGACTGGACGCTTCTCTCCAGCTCTAACACACGGCGCTCACTCTGGGCAGGAAGGTTGGCGAGACGGGCAGTGTCCCTCTGACGCTGACTTAGTACCTAATGTTTAACCAGAAATATTTTTACATTAAGAAGATTACAGGTCATGTTTAAAAATCAGGAAGTGAAATCATTAAAAACACATTTTTTAAAAGCAGCATCTCACCAACACAAAACACCAACATCACTCTGAACTCTTGGCGCTTCATGATTACAAACCTGAACTTTGCTCTGAGCAGCAGCTATCTTCCTGCGACATTCCTGTGCTCTGGTCTTGTCTGTGACGCTGATCTCTCTCTCTTGCCTCTCTAGATCCTGCAGCTGCCTCTGGGCCTCCTGCAGCTCCTGCCGAGCCTGCACAGCTTCCCCCTCCAGGGCTGTGATCTTATGGCTGTACTGCTTGTTCAGAGCCTGAGCATCCTTACCTTAAAAAACAAACAACTGATTCAGAAAAAAAACACACAAGAGAACATTCTTGTGGAAACGATAAAGCCAAAATTTAAATCGCTACCTGTTTTGACAAGTTCCTTAATGAGTTCTTCTTTCATGCGAATGGTAACAGAGAACTCCCTGATCTTCTGCTGTGCCTGAAGAAGTCCCCACTCCGAAACACCTTCAAAGCTTTTTAGGCTTTCCCCACTGCTGGAGTTGGCTACACAGAAATTTGAAAGTGAACACACAGGGTTGGTATGGTGGTGGTATAATGAGGAAGGGGACACGGCTTTAATTCAACTCAAGCACGAGCTGCGTATAATATAGAAACAGAAATGAGGTCTGTGGTAGCCACAGTTTGACCATGTAACCACAATAAAGTACAAAATTAAACTATCATTCCACATGATGTTAGTATCTCTGCAATTTACTTAATTCATTTTCTCTGCATGCTGCACACAGAAATGGATACACTGTCTGCAAAAAACACAGAAAAGTAAGCAAAAGGAATCAAAACTGGATCATAACTGATTGTGATAACTTTGATCTGATTTGTGTTAAAACGATTGATATTTCTGGAAAGATTTGATGAAAAATGAATAAATGTTCTACTAGTGAAGACAAAAATAAATCCAGACAACACTTTCAACATCTCACTCAGTGCTCCATTAAATCATTTCTGAACATCTGGTAATCTTGGTAGTGAGCAAGTTGTTAGACTTACATGCTTTTCTGGCTAAACATGGGTGCTGGTCTGGCTCCAGCCCTTTGCCAGCAGCTGGTAATCCTCCTGACTGCATGTCGCGCTTGGTCCAGGTCAGATTCACCTGCCTGACAGAATTATGGGCATTACAGTACACACATTTCACAAATACCACGAGCACAGGCACAAACACAACGACAAGTTTAATGAACGGTTGATTGACATGATTGCCCAGACAGACTTTTTTAAAAAAAAATTAAAACTCCATTTAGATTTAGTAGAAACAACATACTTTGATCTCTCTTGTCCAGAATGACTGCCCTCTTTTTCCCTGTAATGCATTTCTGCTCCACCTGGGATCTCCTGCTCCTCATACAGTTTCCCATCCTGATCAGTGCAAGGCCCATTACCAATGTATCCCACTGGACTGACCTAAAAAACCATAAATTGGGACTCTATGCATCTTAATATGGATTTTTCTATTTCTTTTTTTCTATGGCTGGTTACCTGTCTATGGGTTCCTCCATTCTGACTGTGCTGCATGGAGCCCATGGGGGCAGTGTGCGGCCGCAGCCTCATGTTAAGACCCAGGCCCACCAGTCCTGCAGTAGAGAGCTGACACTGTAGATCTGCTATCAGGTCCTGCTGCTCCTGCAGCTTATCACTCTGAGACAGTAAGAAGACAATAAAATCAATATCACATCACTAAGATCAGATATGATCTGAAACATCAGTGTATTAGGTGTTGACACGGCTCAGGTGCGGGTCACTAGGTTTAACTTTGTGACCACTTAAATAAATTCTCTCTCTCATATACATATATATATATTACAGCTGATCAAAAGTGTGAGTCACTGCTCCAATGGAAAAAGAATATAAGAGATAAACTTTGTCCAACCTGCTGCTTGTACTGCTCCATAGCATCTTCTAGAGCTGCTAGAAAGTCAGTGTTCTCCCTCTCTAACCGCTGGATCTGTGACTGAAGATCTTCAATAGTATCTTCTTTCTCTCCATCTTTTTCACTGTCATGTTCATGGCTCCACCTCTCCTCCACAGCGGTGTCCTGACAAGTAATTCATATTTAGTAATACATGTATTCCATTCTTTTCTTTTTTTTTTAAATTTGGTAATTATTTTAGAGAGTGACAGACCTGGTTCCTTACAGAAGGCCTGCCCCTCCTCAGGCCTGCACTGTCCTCAGTGGAGCTGTTCTCAATACCGCTGTCTGGACCGGAAGCCGTGGTCAGCCCACTTCTCTCCTCCTCCACAGAACAAAGCCACTCCTTCACTCTCAGACTCTGCTCAGCAGTCAAAGCTCCTTCACTCTGCAGCTCCCGCAGCAACCTGTGATCCACCAGCAGTACAGAGATTCAAATTTTTGTATAGCCATAGATTTCACTTAGCTCTTCTACATTTTTGTATTAGATAAACATCCAAAATTGTGATTTAGAATGGCATACACTGACGACTGGGTTTTAAATAGTTTTAACCAAACCTTATGTGATACAACATGTGAACACCCCGCTAAAGTCAAAAATGCTAACTTTTTATTTATTTTCTGCCATGCAGAAAATGACAAATTTCTACAAATTTTACTTCCATTCTCAGAATTATTATTGTTTACTAATGACGCAAAAGGAAAAATGCTTATTTTCAACACATTTATAAATTTCTGACAAGGTTTTACTCATTACAATCCAAACAGCATTATCACCACAGGCTAAAGACGACAGTCACCAGCACTAGGTTGCAGTCCCAAGGAGCGAGACTCTTTTTTCTTATTATGGTTGAGTTTTGCTGGATGACAATACGGGGCAAAATAGTGCACTGTTTATGCCTCAGAAACTGTTCAAACATGCATTTTTCTGACACAGTTTTGAGCGATACCTGCAGAGAGTGAATGTAAGACAAACACTGGAAATACAAAAAAGTTAAGTTGTTCTTGATTCTGCAATTGCTTGGTTGTTTTTGCGGGTAGCTGAGACTCTCAGTCTGCATCTTCGGCTGGCTATTCCCATCCTGCGTCACATATTAAGACTTTGGCTGATTGGACACCTTCACTGTCTTTCGATATTTAAAAAAAAAAAATTTAATTATGTCATTTTAAAGTAAACAAAACTAAAATGTTTTATGTTTGCACTGCCTTTTTAATTTTATGATATATACATATATAAAACTTTTCTCTCTCTAAAGTTGTAGATGAGGATTAGTTCACAAAGCAGCTGTCAATCAATGTCTACGTTTTTTTCTTGTAGGTTAAACCGAGTGTCCAAATCTTATAGCACAGATCAAATAATGCAGATTAAATCAAACATATCGATAAATGTCTCTTTAACCTGTAAGCAGTGTCTGTGCAGGTCCTATAGTGAGCGCTCTGGACTTGGAGTCTGCTTATTTCTCCCTCTCCAAGTCGAGGTCTCCTATTGGGTTCGGCGTGAGAGATAATGCGGGTCTCTGAACGCTGGCGGTTTTCGAGGGCTCTGCGAAGAGCCTTGATTTGTTGTTCCAGCCCTTCCACGCGATCTGGCTCACGCTTGCAGTTGACTGTGGCCCGGTTCTGAATGTTCCTTGCCCTTGTGGCATAGTTTAGCGTGTTCAGGCTCTCATCAAAATCTGAGGACGATGGACTGATGCAGGCAATCATCAGGGTTTTTGAATTTCCCCCCAAAGAATCTTTTAGTATCCTGTTTGAAAGAAGGATAATGAAATGGTCAGATATTAAAGTTTAGTTAGATTAATATGCTTAAGTCCAGATCAACTTATTATAACTTACCTTGTAATTTTAGAATCTCTGTATGGTATGTGAGAGCCTTTCCTCTTGGGGTCCCCCAGGGCCCCAATAACATTTCCTAGAGCTAAAAGACCACTGTTAATCTGGATACTCTCTTTTAGTCTTTCTCCAGTGTTTCCTGTCCTTAATATGCGCTCTGATCCTGCCAGGTCAACAAAGTGAAACTTAGAAGACAACATTTGTGGTCCAGAACTTCCAGCAGTTCCATAAAGGCGAGAGCTTCCTCGTCGTTGGTCCATGTACACAGTAAAAATGGTGTGGGACCTGCTGGAGTTAGGATTCATCTGGGTTGCACCAGTGTGCCTGGCTGTGTTTCCAGACTCCAGTAAACTTAGCACTTCATCAAGACCCTCCACTTCACACTCCTTTACGCCGCACAAAACTACAAAGTCAAAATGCAATTAAATACATCCACAAATACTTTTTAGAAAGAGGACATTTCTGCATTCACTACTCAAAGACATGCTTAGAAACATTTAAGACTCTTTATTCCTCACCAATGTTGCCTTTATCCTCCCGGATGTGGATGTCCTTGCTGGCAGTCTCAACTTCCAGCAAGTCCTTGAAATCCTCTTTGTAGACCTCCAAATAGGAGACTCGAACAGAGAAGTCTGTGAGGTCATTTTCATCGAGCAGCTTGAAGATATCTGCAACGGCCCTGGGGATGATGCCCTGCTCCTCATCACTAAAGGAACCTAAAATTACAGTTAATTTTTTAAAAAGGGAAATCTGATTCTGTTTTTTTTTATCCGATAAAAAAAAATAAAATACAAAAAAGCATAACTTGTATTTTTAAAGTGTGTGTTATGCGCACTTTGTTAAAACCAAAGCTTTTACTAATATTTTGAAGGACAAAATTATGCAAGACAAAAAAAAAAACACTCTTACAAATATTAGCTTCCCCAATGGTGTAAGTCTTGCCCGACCCTGTCTGTCCATAGGCAAAGACTGTAGCATTGAAACCTTGGAAGAAGGCATCTATGAGCGGCTGAACAGACACAGAATAAACCTCCTCCTGGATGCAAGTTTCTTCAAATAGGAAGTCGCAAAGAAAGTGTCGGTCGTGACCCAGAGTAACCCTACACAGCTCAGGATCCACAGTGATACAGCTCTCATGGCAGTGCAGAAGCTCTTTAGGCAGCAGGGGACGTACTCGGACAGCCACCTGCACTGCAGAATACTCCCCTCTGCCCTGGCCAGCAGGCAGTTTGGGAGACATTTCTTCTCTCCTCTCTGTTCTGCTGTTATGTATTGATCATCTTTGGACCCCTAAAGAAAACACAAATCATTTATTGACAAAGTCTCTAACATTATTGTGAAGGAATTTTGGCCCACTCTTCTTTACAACATTGCTATACCAGTAGTTTACTGAGGTTTGCCAGGTTTCGTTCATGCACAGCTCTTATAACGTTGTGCCACTGCATTGAATCTGTTTAATGTCTGGACTTTAACTGGGCCATTAGAGCACCTTAATTCTTTTCTTTTGTAGGTTTGCTGGTGTGCTTGGGATCATTGTCCTGTTGCATTTGTTTTTTTGCATGTTCTCTGAGAATTGCATGATCTGACCTTGGGGTGCATTTGCTGGGATATCCACTCATGGAAAGATTGAGGCCTTTTGTTAAGACACATCTGAATGGTCCAGACCAGCAAACTACTAAAACGTCAGCAAAAACACCAGGATAAAGGCACTTGCTGTTGACCAATTAATCAAGGCTATCCGATTAGCGGCACCTGGCTGCTACTAACCAGCTACTACACAACACCTTTACTGCAAGCAGTCCAGTGAAATATTTTTCACAATACTGTACTCACTGCTGAAGAAAATTGATAAGTGTTCAACAAAAGGATAAAATCTAATTATTTTATCAATTTTTTTTTTAAAAACAGAACAAAAACAAAAGGAGATCCATGCACAATGAAGCTCTTATAGCGTAAACTATCTAAAAAGTGACAAAACCACTATACTGTATGTGGTAATGTCAACTTACCTAGAGCTAGAATATATAACTGCAAACCCACTTCTCTCTCAGTTTAGCCAACTTTACCCTTCAATCAAGGTCTTTTACACACATATTTCGATCGATCCCTGGCTCTTCCTGGCTATGTGTCAAAGTAACACTGTGCAAGATACTGAATCCTGGGTTGCCCCTGATGCATCAACTGGAATGTGAGACTGTGTGTATGTGTGAAGGTAGATAAAAGCACTGTATGAATGTGTGCGTCTCTGATGGAATGACACTTGTAATAGTGTAATAGTGACACTTGTAAGTGTCACAAAATTTACCGTTTACCATTTTAGACAAAGGCATACAGCTTCTGATTTGATCATTTAGCAAGCCTGACCTGAGCGCAAACATGAAATAAACAACAAAAAGAAAACGTGCAGGAAAAGCTGCTGTGAGGATGTTTATGACAGCCTGAAACTACAGTAAGAAAAAAACAGAAACACTTCAGATGCATGCAGTAGGAAATAAGGTTTGATTTCGGGACTTTTTAACACAGCATGTATCTCCCAAAATTATAGTGTTACTAAAAATATGTACCGTACCAACAGCTAATTCAAAATACACGTTTACAATTTTACATTAAACCCCTTCCAGGATGCTTTATTATTACTTGGATTAGTCTGAGCCTTGCATAGTAATAAGCTTCCTGTATTTACTGGTTAATCATAGCTCTACACTAAAGACACAGTAGTTATATGACACTGTTAAACTCTTCAAGAGTTTAAAATAGCGGGTGTCGCGTTGTGAATCATCTTTTCTTATTTTTGGGGTTAAGTAATGTAAACTGTAGAGTTTCATCAGCGACTTCAGAAGTTACTTTTTCGCTTTTTCACGCAGACAAATCAGCTTCGTAAAGTAAAGAAAAAAAAACAAAGTTATAGTTCACGTCCAAAAGTAATCACAGCGCTGTTATAAGTTGTGTTTCCCAAGTTAGCAGGGTAACGCTAGCTTGCTATTGTACAGGGTTACAAAAAACAAAAGAAGAAGGAAAAAACACACACACAAAGAATGTACCACCTTTATTAATTAGAAAAAATATCGGCTTTATCTTAAGACTGTTTAACTTTCACACTGCTTCCTTAGCTTCACAAGTTCGTGAAGCTGCTTGTTATCCAGATTAACTTCAGCTAAGCTAAAGTTAGCTGAGATTCTAAACAACAACATCAAAAACTTGAGGATGAGGGTGGATAAAAGCTGATAACGCGCGAACCAGCTCGACCCGTTAGAACCACGTAACGTTAAACGGCGTACACCGATCGTTTTCGGAAGCACTAAACATTTTTCATGACTTACTTTAATGCAGCAGAAGTTGTACCACGGATTCAGAGTAACTCTGGAGGTTTTTTGGGGAGAATGGAAGCTGAGGGGCAGTCCACGGATAGTCCAGGGGAGGAGCAAGAAACCGTGGCCTGGGTTTGATCTGCAGCAGCAAAGCATTATGGCTGGGATCAGTTCACATCACACGAGATTTAGTACAAAAGATACTTTAATCATTAGGTGTTTTTTTTTATTTGTTGACAGCATACTTTGTTATGGATGCTGGATTGTAAAATAATTTATGGGAGCTTCGAGATATTTCTGATATTTGCACGAAAACCCCATTATGTTTAAATGCACCTAGTCAAACCATAAAATACATTTCTTTTATTCACATCACAACAGCAGGCGCTTTATATTGTAAAGACCCTACAGTAATACAGAGAAAGCCCCAACAATCAGACAAAACCCTCTGAGCAAGTACTTAGCGATGGTAAGAAGGAAAAACTCCCATTTAACAGGAAAAACCTTTGTCTAGAACCGGGCTCAGGTGAGAGAGAAAGGGGCAAAAACATACTGTAAAAGAGAGCGTAAGATTAATAATAACTAGGGGTTGAATGCAGAGTGGTGTGTAATCACATAGTAAACAAGAAACACTTAGTGGAAAGCAGCAGCCTAGGCCTGGGGAGCTAAGGGAGGACTCAGGGTCACCTAGCCCTAACTATGCTTTATCAAAAATGAAAGTTTTGAATTTTACAGTGATATTTATTCCATGGTTCATTCTCACCACATGGGCAGCCTTGTTTGGACCCTGACTAACTCAAAAGGTGTACTCTGTTTTTCTCTGTCTCATTTTTTCCTGAAAGCTTTCAGGATTTTCCTAGGATAATCTTAGGTTGTATCTTCAGTAGATGCAATTTACATTATGTTCGAGAAAATTAAAGGTTGAGGCCAGATAACTGTTTAGTGGAAGAAAACTCGAGTAAACAGCTTGTGGGCTATAATAAAACGAATAAATGGACACTAAAAAGTATAAATTCACAAACAACAAATTAAAAAAAGAAGGTCAAACCAAACTTTTTATGTGTGCTGGCAATCATCCACCAATCACATTATGTGAGTAGTCAGTTCAGATGTAACAATAGCTAAAATGTAGCCTATACATGATATGGGGTTGAATAAAATGTTGGGCTATATTTAAAGTTCTTCAAAAATTGCCCACTTACCTCGGCTCCAATGTTATATTTAAATGAGACCGTTGATTTAAATATAACAGGCTTACTTACAATGTCCAATTGCAGGGCAGTCTAATGGTAGCTGTTATTCTCACTGAAAAACTGGGTTTAAATGTCCAAAAGAAAATGTGCTACAAAATTATTACATTCTCTGATTTTGTTAAAACATTATGCATTGTGCTTTATTTGCTATTATTTTTGTATTATCTGTATACAGGCCCTTCTTGAAAAAGAGCTCTAAAAATAATAGTAATACTAATAATCATAGCCACAATAGCTATGGTGATGAAAAGCCACAAGCACAGTATACAAATAAATGCGTGTCTGGATCCTATTGCACATGAAGTTTGACCTTTCTCTTTATCTTGCGATCTATTAAAATCTTAGTAAATTCCAAACTGAAGGAACCGATAACTGTTTAAACAGATATGGTTTGTGGCCACTTTTAAAAACAAAGTGCAGTATGTCTAATTTGTGAACAGAGGGCAGTGTTGCATCATAGTTTGAAAAGGCACATTTTCTTTGCAAAGACTCTCAGTCCAGGTTCAACATTAAACTTGGTTGTTGAAAGAGAATAGTAATAGTATTCCTAACAGCAGTCCTACTACTTGATTCTACCATTTCTT
>VUQR01024566.1:8528-44041 GCA_015108515.1 Hemichromis elongatus
AAAAAAAATATTTTTATTTTTTTATTTATTTTAAAAAAAAAAAAAACACAAATTTAAAAAACCAAAAAAAAAAAAACCCCCCCCCCCAAAAAAAAAGAAAAAAAAAAGAACAAGTTCATTTTATCTGACCTCTGACCTATTTTTAGCAGGAAACAGCTGTTCACATTAAAGGGTCTGTATAATAAATCAGTTGGGTGCCCCTGACGCCAGTAGTGGTAAATTAAATATTGCTGACTTCACTTGATGGGCATTTCTTTAAATAATTAAGTGACAGCCTGACAGCCTTACAGCGGACAACACACAGGAAATGAATTTTTTACTGAATGAGCATTGACTGGTGTGAGGTTTCATCTACAGTGAAGAAAGACAGGAAAAAGAGGAGGGAGAGGATTAAACACCACATCACATCATCTCAAGGTGTTTGGTTTCTTTACCGCTTCTGATCAATTTAGACATTCCTCGCAGGGATTATTAGATTTTATTTTATTTTTTTAATATGAGCTAAGTATCTTGAAAATCCCTTTTGTAGAATAGAAAGGAAGGATGGAAGGAAGGATGGAAGGAAGGAAGGAGAAAAGGAAGCGGGAGGTGTGGCAGCCAGCCAGCTGGAGAAAGACTGGATTACTGCAGTAAGAAAGGTGTCAGCCAGCACAAACAGCCCCTGGCATTGAAGCAGTCTCTGAACCCTTTTAGAGTGCCGCTGACCGAGACCTTTCTCCTCTTCCTCCTCGCTACCTCAAGCACCACGTCTACACAGCAGATCAGACTAAACCAAAGATATCTCTTATTTCTTTTAACTTATGTTTCCTCATTTCAATTTCAAAGTGCATTCACTGTTAGTCGAACAACAACACAGAATATCAAAAACTTTAAATCAGATTACTACTTCTATAACACTGCAACGGTCTTTCTGATGATGTTGTATACTCTGAAGTGCTGAGATTAAGCATGTGCTGCTTCAGATGTTTTCTCTGCATGTATATTAGATACACAGCCATTTGTTGCACTCTAAATAGAATAAAAATCCTTGCTCCCATCCATTTTGAAGGAATTTTGTCTGTCAACCTTGCATCTAAATGCAGAAAAATATGCTTTCATTTTTAGAGAATACCAATACAGACCAGCCCAAACCCTTCATTAACCTGGGGCAGGGAGACAGTGACAAGGGAGATAAGTGTCTGGGCTCCACATGCTGGGAGTTTACTTTATGTAGGCAGCCCCTGGCTGTTTAGTTTATGTTCATACTCCGGGCCAGAATATTGTCAGGACCCTGGTGTTCACTGGGGCATGTTTGTTTTATTTTTAATGCACGGCCAGGGACATAAAAGGTAAAAAAGCATTGAGTGCATGGAATTTGCTATCTTTAGTCCAGACAGAGCCAACCCTCGCATGGCGGACCAATTCATATCAAGTGTTAAGATATGTAGTGCCCTCCACCTAAGGAGAGTTAAATGTAACATTACACTATAGATGCATTGCTATTCTAAGCATGAAGCTAAAGCTGCAGCTGGCAGAGTCACACAAAGAGGGAGACAGTCATCTAATAAAGACTATATAATATAAGTCTGTCAATATACTCCTATATCTCTGGCTGCGGAGGTTTTATTACTTTTATGTCAATAAAATGCAATTAATGTGAACTGACAGGTAGACAAAGAAAAAAAAAGAAAAGACAGGAAAAGGCAAGAAATGATTTATCTTCTGTCAACTGTATTTGACCACTGCTGTGATAAGGAGCACAAAAACCAAGGAGAACAAAGGCGCTCAATTGCTCTGGGAGCTTACAGTCAAAATAAAGGACGCCACGTAGAATGAATTACACTGGAACGAGTTAAGCCACATTCATCCATCTGCAGAGATAATGTGTGACAACATTACCAAGCCCGGCCACGGCATGACGTCACTATTTCAACAAGAGCACAGTAAAGAGATCAACCAATATAAAGACTATGTAAGGCACCATTTGAAGGTAATGTAAAGTCACCTGCACAGTAACTGAGAAATATTTAACATCAGCTCACAAATGTACACAAACGATAGCTTTTTGCATATGGGAAACTTAACATGTCCTTTTGTTGATGAAAAATCAAATAAAAGGTAAATAATTTTTTTTTTTTTAATTCAAAAACCAGCAGATCACGTCTCTCCAGGTTTTCCTTTTACCTCAATAAAAAGAACAATACTTAAGGGGGAAAAGGGCAAACATTTAGTGATAGATAATTCACTTGAAGCTATATTTGCTTAGAAAACAGGGAGAGGGGCTTCTTAGTAAGAATTATTACAGTGAGCAGGCAGCCAGTATATTAAAGGAGCTGTCTTCTGTGCACTGTCAACTGCTCTGGGCTGGTGTAAAACATCGCAAAGCTGGCAAGTCTCCAAACAAAAAAGTCAGAAGCTGTAAATCTCAAAGGCTGCTGTTCACACACTGGGAAGTCTGTCAAGTATACACACAATGACACTATTAGAAACTGAATCGGACAATTTTTCCAGAGCAATTTGTCAAGAAATCTCTGCAATGATAAAGTGGACGAGATTTTATATGGTGTTTTAAGTACCATTCGCGGATTGACCTCCTTAATCTTTTGACAGCTCTGTCAGTAAAGTATCTCGGAGGTGAGATGGATAGATGTACAGAAAGAAAGACAAAAAGAAAAGAAACATGACTCCTTCTGTGTGGGTCATGAAGATGGGTCACCTGTTGAAATAGAGGGGGAAGGGGACTGAAAAGGTTGGATGGCGCGAAAAGTGAGACGCCCTCTCCATTTGTAACCCAAGTCCCCTCGATTCCCAGAGACCAGGCAGATCAACTGACCGGACCCCAATCAACACCGGAGCCATCAGAGAGATGGATGAGTGGACGGGTGGGTGGATGGATAGAAGTGGCGGTTGAGGTGTCTTGTGCTGTATGGTTATTCGAAGTCACTGGTATTTAAAAATGTCTTGTACATCAGAAAGACAGACGGGAAACAGATTCAGCAGATTTATCCCAGTCCAGAGAGAGAATATTTAGCTTGTTGATAAGTATATCAAGTGAAAACCTATTTATATAAAATGGGAAACTTTGTAGGACTATGTGTAGTTTTTCTGCTTCCTTTTAAGTAAGCTCAAACTGGTAAAGGAAAAAATCCCTAAAGGTTTAAAATAATGAGATTAGGCTATATTCAATTTAGACAAAGGTTAGCTGTATATTTAAAGTAATTGATTGATAGGGACCTCCTGACAGGAGCTTGCTGTCCGTCTCTTATAAATTGTATTAAATGCATTAGATTCTGCTCTGCTGGGTGTTTGACAAAAAGTAAGATTATTGACTGACCTATGGTCAACAGATGTTTATGGATCCACCCACTAGTCCTACAGGGTGTTTTTACTTATCACAGATCTGGTTAAGTTACTCCACCCAACAGCTTTTAATTGGAACTAAGCAAACATTGTCACGGGAACGCATTTGAAAAAAACCTATGTGATCAGAGAGATTGTCAGGAGGTTCTTCTGACAATGCTTTACCTTGTCGAAGTGCTTGAATGCTCTCTAACAACTAGCATTTATCGCTACGGGTTGTATGTTTCCAGGCAAGCTATAGGAACTACTAAAACCTGTTGTGCAACTCATGCGTGAGAATTAGAATTTGTTCTTTTAAAGCTTATTAAAAATGTGTGGTGGTGTTTCCTTTTCTGTGACTTATAGCTATGACTGGATTAGAAAAACAATCTATGAGCATGCTACAGATACAGCGGCTAACAGCAGAAAACAGCAAGGGTTTTGCAGTTTGTGGGAGTTGGGAGGAAAAATGACATATGCAGTAAAACTCCAATGATACAGGCCTGTATTATGAGCTCACTTGGGAAAAAGGGTCAGTGAAAGCTGTTTTGTACAATTTTAGTCTCAAAAGCAATTTAATATAGTTTAAAAAAAATGAGTATGCATTATTGCTGTTTACATGTTTGCCAAAATTGCTGGAACTCATGTTCAACAGGAAAATATAAGATGTCATGTTGCCTTTTTATATCCTAACGTCAAACAAAACTAGGCCAGATATCGAGGATAACTTCTGCTCGAAATCTCCGCCTAACTTGAAAATCAAGCGAGACCACAGTAACCCAGCAGACTGGCCGTATATGTGACAGCTACGAGAACACAGCTTGTTCTGTGCATGAAAGGGGAGGGAGGGTGTTTCGACATTAACCGACGACGCACCCCCCCGCCCAGCATTCACTGATTACGCCGCTGAGGTGAGGCTTAAATTTTTCCACCCCTGAAATTCAACTGAAGCTAAATCAGGAAGAGTACGACAGCGAGGGGAATACTTAGACCAAATAAAAGAACACAGATAAAGCTTAAAAACAACTAGAGGAAGGAGGCCTGGAGACAAATAGAGAGAGAGGGAAAAATGCCATGGTGCAAACAGACACACGACAGCTATTCAGCAAGTACAACCCCCCCCCCGCAAGCTTCATGTGTTGCCTGCATTATTGCGCATTACTTCATGGCTTCGGTTGAGGGCTGTAAGTTATAAGAACTGAAAGCTGTGGTATAGAAATTTTTCATTTCAGAGCATTCTGCTTTAAAAAAAAAATGAGGGGAAAAAAGCAACGCTAGAGAAAGAAGTGGCGAGGTAGACAAACAGGACGAACAGGACTTCACAGAAAACTTTTTTTTTTCTCCTTCAGTTATCTTTAATTAACAAAAGTACTTCAGGTTTAAGAAAGGGCTTCTTTTGAATCAAAACAGGTTTTCGCATGTTAGAACTCCATAAAATTTTTGGCTATGGACACCTGGGAAAAAATACGCCTGTCCAACACTGGTGACAGGTCACTAGTCAAACTCGTTTTTGCTGGATTAAAGAGGACACATGAGGTAGTGATGACTTCACTGACGCACCGAGGGGGCCCTCTGTCCCTTAAAGCAAGCTCTATAACACAGCTAACTGCTTCAATCAATGACCACCCGGATTGACAGATAAAGCCATCAGCTGATGAGCACCATTTGAGGCTGAGCACCACTGATCAATACCGGAGACATCAGATGCTATAAGCCTGGGAGAAAGGGGAATCTGTTCACGCACATAAGGGGATTGTTGGGGGTTGTGCACTCATCTTGCAAATTTTACCCCTTGTCAATGCTAATTACTTTTGACTTCTAAGATCCATGAGAGTGGGTCATACGTTTACCTTTCGGGGTCTTAGCTGATGCTAACGCAGAGTGACTTAAAATGAAATCAACATCAGAAAAAATGCTTTAATTTTTAAGTAAGATAAAAGTACAATAAAACCCTTTTAGTGAATTCATGATAAAGGCTAGTTGCTATTTTAGGGATTAAAACTCTATAATTTCATTCTTCTTTAGGAGTCAACGATACAAAAGAAAATAAACCACTAGAAAACTGACGATGACACACTGTATACTACAACACTAAAGATTTTATTTTAAGCCTAACTGCAAATGATGATAACACATCTCACACTCATATATCACCACTTGTTAAGTAACCACTGCTTTTATGTAATCGCGTACCCCAAACAATAAACCACATCAACTAAATCGCCACTGGCAAAGAGACAACAGCACTTGTGTGTTTCATGTCCATTTCTTCCCTCAAGTCAAATGTCTTGTTTTCCATTAGGCACTCAGACCTATGTTGCTTATGGAGCAAGGCTGCAAAGCTGCAGTGGAAGTGAGCTCAGGGCTATTGTACGGGTGTAGGGCTCCTCTGGGGGCTGTAATGCATTTCATACCATCCATCACAAGGGTGTGGAGGCCAGGAAACATTGCTTTAAGAGCACACACAGGACACAGATGGAGAAGCAAGACATGCAGATATACAGATAGCAGAGGCTTAGGGAATTTGTTGATCACAGGAGAATTCTGTGCGCAGAAAGCTTTACGATGAAACCACAAAACCCCATTTTGATTGCCTAAAGATTAAATATATTTCACACGAAACAGTACAACAAAGTAAACAACTTTCCAATCCGGCATCCTATTAATGCACCAATGCTGAATTAACTTGCACACATCAATAGTAATTATTGAAATCTCTTACTTTTAATTTTGAGTTTTTTAAAATTAATTTACAGTATATACTATGGCCTACTTCTATCAGGCAGGAATATACATACCACATTTATAGAAGTTCCTGTGCTGCATATATTGTTTGAGGAACAGATTTATTGCAGTTTCAGTTTCAGCCATAGTTTTCTGAATTTCTTCTTCAAACTGTTACTATTTTATCCAACTCGCATCACAAGTCACGTAATTTTTTCCATTCTATACCATCCTCTGCCCTATTACTTTCCAATTTCCCACAAGAGCATTCACTTTAAGTATTTTTCAGTGAGTGCAAAACAAGATGGGTGAATGGACAGAGCAGCCAGCCAGTATTATTTTTACTTTGACCGATGACCTCACTGGGAAGCATGAATCTGTTTAAGGGGGTTGCACTTGTCCTCTTGCCTGGTCATATGACCGTGGCGATTTAGGGTCTCAAATCCCAGTACAGTATGGTCGTAATTAAAGATGAACAGCACAGTGGCAATCTAGGGCCGTGGAACAGTCTGGCCACAGAACAGAGGAAATAACAGTGGGTGGAAGCAATTGGGGGCTGGGATGAAGAAACACAGAGAGGAAAAGACACAAAGAGTAGCCTTGGTTGGAAAGAAAGAAGCAAAAACAACAAAAAAATAGAAAAGTCACAAGATTTTAATCTAAGCTTCCCCCAATAAACCAACCCACACGCAAAACATCAGGAAAACTACTATTTCCTTTTGTTTTGAAGGAAATGGATAACCACTCTGGATGCTTGTGCCCTTAAGGCTGGGCTGTAATTTGGCAGGGGATGGGTGGGGTTTACCCAAACCAGACAATCTCAGCCCTCAAATGTATCGGGGCAGTTACCACCAAATCTTTGATGAAAAATGCACGGGAGGATGTGTCCAAAAGGAAGAGTTTCATCTCTTCTTTTGGAAAATGATTAGAAAGCAGTGGTTGGAATCTATGTATCATTTGGGTTTCCGCCCTATGCTGAGAGAAGGGCCCCTTTACTACCAGTTCTAATCTTCTTGTACGTTTCCCTCATTATCTTTCAGTCTGATTGGTAACCTCAGTCAGTTTCAGACCACTGGTAAAGTGCTTTGAAAGGGAAATCAAAGAATACTGCGTTCTCCCACACAAGCTGCATGATGTCTCCTGTACCTCTCCACAGTAACCCTGGCACCCTGCCTGCACTCGTCTCTTACTTCCATATTGGCCACCTTCATCCTTCATCTTGTCCTTTTTACAGAGACAGACATGTGACAGTCCCATGTCTGATGTCTATCAGGGTTACCATATCTAAAAGACTTGCCTTCACTTATTTAGAGATCATTAATCATTGTGCGTAGGACAGGAGGCCCCTTAATCCAGCCAGTCCTTCCTTCCCCCGGTCTCACCGAGCAAGCAGGCCACAGTACGGCTCTCCAACCCTATCCCCCATGGTGTTATCAAGTTTCAGTGGTTGTAACTGTAGCACAATAAACAGAGGGGGGAGGAGAATTCAGTGGGTGCAAAGGAAGAGGACGGGAATGAAAAGAAAGAAAAGAGAGGACACAATGTCATTTCCTCATTCTATTTTATTGGCGGATTCTGTGTAAAACATGCTTCACAGGCTTTAAAAAAGCGGCATCCATTAGGAGAAGATCTCTGTCACAAGTCATATTATAAAAGTAACAGGAGAATAAGGTTATCACAAACTTATGGAGGAAAACTCTCACATGTACAGCCTTTTACCTGCCAAACCAATTAGCAGGATCCTAGTTCTGCCTTCACACCCCACCACCACCACCACCCAAAAAAAAAAAAAATCCTTTCAACTATAACCCAACACTTCATCTGAAATGGACAAATATGCTCACAAAACCTTGGGCTTTGTTGTTAAACCAACCAGGTGCTGCCACTTTCCAGAAGTTGTGGGGTGTTAACTAAAGGAAAACGAGTCCATATCACAGAGCCAGAGAATGTTCCTATTGTGATGTGGTGTTTGTACAGAGGGGGCTGCCTGTTACGAGGGCCAGTGTGAGGCTGACCAGGGGAGTAATATAATGCATACGTGGATCCCCCAGAGCCCATTCATGCTGTAATTGGTGTGGACAGAGCACTCGGTCTCTGGGTTACAGTTGGGGAACTTCCTCTAATGTCCTGCTGGGAGGCCACTGTTCCCACACCACAAATACTTCAAATAAAATCCATCTAAACCTTGGGGGGAAAAATGCTGCGCTTTGTAAAAGGTAATACAAAGGCATGTTTAACATTTGTTTTTTAATCAAAAAAAACCTGAGCGTAAAGGAATATGCAAATACTGCTATGTCACTAAATTGCTGACTCTCCCTTTAGTGCCATTTTTCTGTATCCTGCAGCAAATTCTGGGAGCTTCAAAGGAACAAACAGTGCCTCTCCTCGTGCAAAATTTAAATCAGAACCCTTCATTTCATTCTATAAATCTTCCTCTAGCCCCAACATCAGCACTATAATTTAATCACACAGACAAGTCCTGCTTACCACTTTATTACTATTAACAGAGCTAAATCTGGGATTTTCCTCCAAAATAACTCTAAAGCCGTGATAGCACAGCATGTGGTCCCTCTTAAGCTGAAGCTACACTTCCAATTAAGAGTGTCACACTGAGATGGATCTTGATCTCTGACCACGATGTGTGTGGTTTTCTAGTGAGAGGAGCACGAGTAAAACACTTCGTGGGGCGGGGAGGGGGTTCTCGACTGGTGACTTCACTGAACAGGAGCCTCTCTCTGGCTCTCTCTCTCTGGCTCTGTCCATCACAGCTCGTGGCCATTAATCATCTCAAGTGGACAGCATTGACAGGCAGTTGGCTGCATCACTCTCTGCGTTTCTTCCCTTTTTTTTTCCTTTTCATCAAGCAACTGTTGCTTCATTTACTGCCTGCTCCCCCACCTTCTCAAAAGCCCACCTCCTGGTCCAAACCCCCATCCCCAATGACAAAGCGGTCGAGTGTCAAACCAAAACAAACAATCACCCATATGCTTAATCGAAACCTTTGAGGTGGTTTAAAAGCATCAAGCCACCGTCAAGCTTTTCTTTGCAGCAAGTGGGGGTGAGACAGGAAAACCTGTAATGGATGTAATGAACAGTGATGTCGCCGTAACTCATCTTGGCTAATATCCTCCACCCGCGCGCTTTCTATGTGAGCAGCCCTAGTGCATTTACATGTACATGTCAGGCCATTAGCTAATGTTCCTACCTGGAGCAAATGACTAATATATACATGAGGGTCTCGAGCTGAATGAGGCTGAGCTCCTTACAAGCAACAAATAGCACAGAGGTCAGTGGTGAAAGCTGGCTGGGTTCAGTAATGGATGTAACAAATATTCCTCTGACCCTACAGTGATCATCTGTGACAAAAAAAAAAAAAAGGCGGGGGGTTGTATGTGTGTCTTCTGTCATTTCTGTGATTCAAAGACCATCAATGGGTTCCTTTACACTCAGACTCTATTTAGGACAGCTGGTAAAATTCCTCAAGCATTAACACACAGACGCTCACACGCACAAACACATGTGCCTGTTTTTAAGCAGCAGAGGCAGGAAATGCGAATCCCTCGTAAGTTTTCCTTCCGCCGTTTGCTTCCCTCTCAGGGCTCAGAGGCCCCACGCCAAGGTGGGAAAAGCACTTCACCATTTGTCTCACTCTCGCCAGAGTTTCCACTGGATTTCACTTAACCTCACAGTCTGCCTCCTTTTTCAGAGTCCACTTGTAATCTCATTCAATTTAAGAGGCAGTTTCCCTTCGCTACGCCCTTCTTAGAAAGTCTCAAATAATGACATCGCATTTAAAAAAACAAAAAAACAACAAACAAAAAAAACGGGCTTGCTAAGTGCTCTTTAATTACAAAAAAATGGACTGCAATAATCTTGACAACATACCTATGAAATGAAATGGAGGGAGGAGCCAATGCACAGAAATTAGAGGGTACCGTGAATAAGAGCTTAGTGAGGCTTGCGGTTCATCTCATTTACTCTTGGCACTGAGAGTAAAAGAAATCCAGCAAAGCAATGCCCTATGATTAAGACTCCGGCTTGAAGGACAGCATAGGTCAGCCAAGTGGCTCCTGACTTAAGGGAGGGGTAAAGAAGGCACTTTAGTGTAGCTGAAATTATACCCTAACCTCTTGTACAATGGTTTCATCAAGTTTCTAATGTCATATCCTGCATCTATATTTAAAGCACTGTGCAGCCATGGATATTTAGATTTCACCTTTGTACTTGCAACTGTAAGACCGTCATTGTCTGCTAGTACCATTAGAATCTTCTAAATAAAAATATTCAAATAAATAATACATTTTAATCTCACAATAATTTTCCTTTGTCTTTTGCAGTATCTTTCTCTTGTAGATGAGCACTCTGGAAATTTAGTGATAACTGCAACGACTAGCACTGACTCTTGGACTCAGCATTGATCACTTGTATTAATGTTGACATGGGAACCTGAAACGCGTAAGCCGATTCCAGTTACACTCACGATAATTCTCTTTGGAAATGTAATTCAGTTAAACGAGTTAAACACCAAAGTCTTACCAGGACTGTGCTTTGTCCTAATTTACTTTATGGTAGCATAATTTACAAGTTACATGTTAATTTGTTTTGTTTTAAATCAGTGTTATTATTCACTCAATGTTTGTGTTAACTCATTTCAAACTGCATGAAAAATGATGTGTAATCAGCCAGTTCTCTGCTGTCAGGTGGCGATTTAGTCAGCTTGATGGATTTCTCCATCTGACCAGCATGAGTAAAGGGTCAGGCAGCCACTCCCAGCGTCTGCCACTGGACAGAGATGCTAACAGGGACCTGACAGATCCATCCCTCCCTCTCCTACTCGGCTTAATTCATCACCCACTAAACAAGACCTCTGGGTGGCAAGACCTAACCAGACTCTCAGAAGCTGCTGCTCTTGTGCACCTCAGTGGGTAAACACATATAAGCAAGTACATACACATAGGTGTCGATGCACACGGGCCCATTTACCAAAAAAAAGTGTACACACAACGAACATTTGTCAGTCTGACAAAACAAACTATGCATCAAATAAAGTTTCACTTATGTACGGTATCCAACACTGAAACCTGTAGCAAAACATATTTTAGGAACCACACACACACGCACACACACATATACATTTACGGATTATCATCACCCATCACAGCCTGCCAAAACATAATGTGAAGTATGCACCACTGTAACAACATTGTGATTCACCTTGGGAGGTATTGCTCAAGCAGTGTAATTTGCTTTGCAATAGGTTTGTCTGATAAAAGTGCATTAGCAGCCCTGGTCAGACAGGTCTTGTAAGCAGTGTCAAAGCAGCACAAAGTCAACTGATCCTTGAAGTCTGCAGGCCAACTAAGTTAGGCCACTGCCAGATCCACTTGACTCTGATGCTACAGAAACACAGGATCAGCTGAGGCAGATCTTACCTTCTGATACCTTAAGGCCTTTATGCTTGACAGGGGAATTAATGAAGTATTCCTCAGCCAGCGTGTGAGTTATTCAGTGGCAAAGCATTTTCACTGGCATCAAACAAGCGCTTACATTGTGTATGTACTTTCATCCTCGTTGAGTTTGCATGAGTTCTAGCAATTGTATGAAGTAATCCGTTTGTGCTGCAGGTGTGACATTGCTCAATCAACACTGAAATTCCTGATGCTCTCTAAAAAGCATCCTCCTTCCTCACACTGAGACAGGAAAAATGGAAGTCAAGAGGTATCTGCTTTGACCACACAGGCAGAGGGTGAGAAATTAACTTTAGTGACACATCTGTGGCAATTCCCATAGAGTCACACGGAAAATTAAAGTTTAAAGCACCCTGCATGTGTTGAGAGTAGGAATGCAACCCTATAATCATTTCCAACTCAGAAAATATTGGAACTTTGCAGTATAACAATACTAACCTTTAGACTTCTTTAAAGTCTAAAAGGTATCCAAGTCCCAAACAAACCTCTAATTCAATGCTCCATCCAGTACATGCCAAGCCAGTGGATCTGATATTAGTAACACAATATTTATGCTATTAAAGTGAACAACCACTGGCTGCATAACACAATATATATATTGAAGAGTATGCTTACCTCTTTTTTGCATGAAGGCAAAAAGATCATCCAAAAACTCTTTTCTTTTTGGGTCGTTGTCAAGCTCATACAGCTGTAAAGAAAAATAGAACGTTATTAGGAAAATGTTTGCTATTGGAAGTACACCTGTGTGGCTGCTCAATTTTATATATATAGCACCAAATTACAACAAGTCACCTCAAGGTGCTTAAGTATACCGGTTATTGTCCAGTGTTTGATCCTGAATGTCTGTATTTTTCTCTATTCTTCTTTGTGATGATAGTTGATAATAGCATTGCAAAACTTTTTAATTGCACCATTGTTATGACTCATATTCTCTATACGTAATGTTTGTCTGAAAGATATTTGTTCTTTTGTTTCCCTGAAATGTTCTTTTTAGAACAGGTGCTTTCATCTCACTTAACCACAAAACATACATGTCAGCAGCTAACTGTTATCTCTGAGGTGTGCAGAAATGAATCTTTCAGACTTCAACACTTGTAGTTCTTTGAAGCTGGCTTAGAGTTTCGGGAACATATAGATCCTATATTTTTATAGTTTTGCAATTGTATATTACTTTTAAAGGTTGCCCTATATACATGTCCCACATGTGCTACTGAAATGAGAATGTATGTTACCACGTAACTGTCATAAAGGGCTGCTTTTGGTTGTTTTGTGACTAAACTTCTGGGATTTTATTTGTTTTTTTTCCTTAATTTTGTTTTTCACCTTAGCAAAGTCTCTGGAGGCCTCTCCTCTTGCTCTGCTGCTGTCAGCCTCATCTGCCCATCCTGCACTGCCATTCTGCAACAAATGAGAGTAAATACAGATGAGGTCAGTAAAAAACCAAAAGAAATAAGCAGGTTTACACACATAGGCTCTGGATAATTTTAGGAGACTCCAGTTTTGACACAAAACAGTAGACGGTCTCCTTCAGATGCATCCTAACTACTGAAAATATACAAATTACTGGAAATACTACTGGAAAAACTACTGAACTACTCCATTTTGGTGAGTCGGGAAGCTGCCTGCATAGAACAAACTTGGAAATTAGCTGCACTCCTTTCAGGTGGGCACAATTATGTAATGTATGAATATGCACATTGTTAAATGCATCTCCACTGGGAAATGTCTACAAAGCTTTAAGGCTCCAGTCTGTGGGTGTTCAATTGGCTGAGGAGACGACACTCAGCCGATTGGTCTCAAACTTTCTCCAAGGAGTCCATAACATGAAGAACTTTGCCATAAAAGTGAATGCTTCCCACTGAACCCAGATTCTTCTAGTTCAACACTTGTTTGATCAAGCAAAAACAGCAAAAACATATACTGCAACACTAATATATATACAATTTTTTAGAAAACTGACTCATTTACGTGAAAAAAATGTATTAATCTGTTGTTATATCAAACATTTATCAAGTTAAGCCTGAATTCAGGTCAAACAGTTTGTAACAAGCTTTAAAAGTGGCGCATTCGCTAAATTAGATAAGACAAACTGCAATCTGCAATACAAACTTATCAAAACAAATATATACTCAAAGACTAAGGGTGCATAGTCCAGGGGTTGAAGTAGTAACCTCTGGAGTTATGGTACCTCTGAGCTCCTAAATCCCCCTCCCCCTTCATCCTCAAACATCTCCATTTGACCTAAACCATCTGCATCTGGGCCTGCCCTGCCCCCACCAATGTCTTCCTACCCAGCTGGATACAAGGGCCCCCCATCCTTCAATCTTAACGCAGCTGTGACGGGTGGCCAAGTTCATGGAGTGTAGATGGCAGTCAGGAGGGGCCAGAGAAGGGTGGGCTGGTCAGTAGCCTTGGCGCCCACACATACACACACATGCAAAAGCTGATCGAGGTTCTGTGTGTTTGTGAGTGCAGGAAGGGGGGCCAATGGCCCCCACAAGACGGGAAGGAAGGAAAATAAGGGCAGAAAGGGGTGCACGGTATGTGCCGACCAGGAATGTCTCCTAAAGACAAAACCTATAAAAGCATCAGGAATCAAAACAAGATCCGTTTGGAGGGGGACGTTAATAGCTGCAGCCTGGAGTCTAGTTTCAACCGGGAGCCCATTGGTCAGTGGCAATTACAGGGCCTGAAACAAGAGCCAGGGGGGCAAAGGTTGTCAAGGCCCCTGAGAGCAAGTCATTTTCACCCTCTCACTCTCAGAGTGTGTAACGGTTGTCAACAATTGCTCCCTATACAAATACCATCAGCCATCAAGTTGAAAACCTACTGCAAATGGTGGGTTTCAAGGTAAAAGCATGAAGACAAAATGAGACATCTGCTATTTAGAAGGGCAAACATGGTCTGCACCACACCACAAGCACAAACCATCCAATGCTGTTATTTGTAATAGTGGCAATGACGACATGTGACAAAATGTTTTCTCTACCTTAAGCAACCATAAAAGGGTTTGTTGGAAAATGTTTCCCCTGTGTAAAAAAAAAAAAGCTCTAAAGTTCAGCATTCAAATCTTTATAGGCATACCAACACATTGACATTATATCTAGTTTGAAAAAAAAATGCAACATTACATTATCCTACTGGATTTCAGAGATTATATCTTGTGTTAAAAATCTGTGCACAACAAAACCTTTTTCATCATCAAAACCAGCTTCTTATATTATATAATCTGTTATTTGTGATCCAGATTAACACATCATGTAAAGGTAAACATAAGGTATGGTACATCTGAAGGGCCTATAGACCTTTGCTCACAATTGACCACGTCTGTTAAACTTTAACCATTATAAATGATTATAAAGGAAGATAATTCACATTGCACACATATGTAGTCCTACACGGTCAGGGAAAAAAAATGCTGACAGCACCTTTTATACAAACTGGATGTTCCCTATTATGTGACCCAGAGTTCAATATTTCAATATCAGGATCGTTAGGTTTCTGCGCAAAGAGAACACAAATTAAAAGTTACGTTTTTTTTATTAATTTATCGTCTAAAAATTCGTACTATTTAACAGGGGCTCTTGGTCAGAAGTGAATTATTTTGAGACCTGCAACATTACAATTAGCTCCCAGTTTATCAGTGTTAGATGTAAAAACAAAAGGAGCAGAACGTAGCGTGTGGTTTGCAGGCAACATACAAACATCAGAATTCGCTGAGTGACACTTGTGTCAGGGGAGTGCAAGGGTCAAGGTGTTCCTGATGTTAGCCTGGAACAAAGGTCTAAAGTGACAGAACACCAGTGTCCAGTCAATGAAAGCCTTACTGCTATATCCTCACTTGTATGTACATCTAGTCCCACATCTAAAAGACTAATACAATAGTATAAAAGAAAATGCTTTCTACAGCTGATAAGTTTTCCTAATCTTCCAATATGTACCAAATCCTCTATTACTTTGTCTAATTATCTATTCCTCGTTCAGTAAAAGGAGTAATATCTAATATCTAAGAATATACTAATAAATGTATTAGAGGACCAGTGGTTATTAACAGTTCATTCCCCCCTCGTTGCCCATACATATACCGTCTCTATGACTTAGGCCTATTATTCTCACTCCATTGTTCATGTCGCATGCAAACACCGACAACAGCGACGCTTTGTACCATTTATACCAGCGCTAAGGGGTGTCTGTACTCTCCGCAGTATCCTCCTGAACAACAGTTGTCAGCAAAAACAAAATCTCCACATCAAAACCTCCACAACAGCGGTGGTGTAGGAGGATAAGTCAAAACCGGAAACAACGAAACAAAGAAGTTTTTTTTTTTCCAGAAAGTCTCGTCTTTTCAAATCTCCCTCTATAGAACAGTGTTCATTTCATGGATCAATAATTTTTGTCATATTTTCATCAAGGATTTGTTTTTCCTGACAAAAGCAGGACGATAACTAAATAAAAACTAATGCAAGGGGATGATAACGATGACGAAATGTGCCGGCATTTTCATCAACAAATAAAAACAAGATGAAAATGAAATCCAATGATCCAATCAGAACGTATTAGATTGTGTAGAAAGGCAAGAGGAGTTTGGAAGTGATCAGAAGTAATCTCCCTGTGCAGTAAGGTTAGATGTGCACATTTGAGGTGGTGCCGAGAAACAGGTAGCGAGGGGGGAAGCTCGCGTGCTCTCCATTTCTCATGAAAACGTGACAAAATGTCAACATTTGGGAGGAAGAGAAGAGTAGACATATGGACACACTCCATATTTGATGTCAAGGAAAATAAGAGGCTTTGTAAACCGTGTGGAGCAACTCTCACTGGAAAAAACATAGCAAACTTTTACACTTGAGAGTTTAGTGGGCCGAATCAACTTTAGATTTAGTCTATGATAATCTTAAGATGTTTAGACTAAAATTAGACTAAAGGACATTTTAGCCAAAAGGCTACAACTGAAACTAAATTAAAAATTTGCTGAACGCTGTGAATTTCTGAGCTTCTGTACCGAAATGTCATTAAAAAGGAAGTAAAAACTAGTCAAAGCTTAAGCAAGGTTTCAAAAATTGAGATGCGAACGAGTGGTCAAAAACAGGCTAAAGTGCAGCTTCTGCCAGTTAATGTGAATTTTACACATCAGCTGGGATTATAAAGCGTCCATTACAGTTTTTACTGCTGTAACCAACGGTCGAAGATGAGGAGAAATTTAATAATGTGACTACTTTTAAGTCTATATGTTGCTGAAAATGCAAATTTTGTTTTTAAAACACACAATACCACACATTTAAAACCGACACAAACGCACACACTAGACTACTGCAACTGTGGAGTGCTTTCCTGCTCTAAACCGCGACTGTCGGTTTTTCCTCTTCAGCTGCAATAAAGGTAAAGTTGAGTGGCTGATGTGATAAACAGCAGATGGGGGCCAAGATAAAAAAAAACTTCTTAACTGCAAACTAACATGTGATGAAACAGACAAAGACTTTAAAAGGTATTATCAGTTACTTCAACTAGATAGCTTAACCAAAGCCACAACAACTAACTGCCTTCCTGCAGAAATGAAATGTCTGCACCGCTTTGCTGGATCAATGATGATGTTTTTACAATGCTTTTTGGTCTTTAAACCAACAACTTCAAAGTAGAGGCCAAATGAGACATCGGCTTTTGGCTGATGGAAAACCATTTCCATATATATTGTCCAATATGTCGGGATATTAATATTTTTTCCATTTTTTTTTACCAGATTATATCACAGAAGATAAACACTGATGATATTATAAACTGTCTTCTCACATAATGTATCCATCAAAGTAGCTTTGACTCTGATCTAAAGTATGGATAAATGAAATGAACACTGAATGAATGAAACTACTCTTAACTAGGGATGAATGTGGCATGTTGAACAGAAGCTTAAACGTTGCTTCGCTCATTAGCTTGTAATAGAAATACATGATTTTTAAGTAGCTGTTTGCCACTGAACAGCACCCTTCTATCTGAGGCAGGAAGCTGTAAACAAGCAAGGTGGGAAGTAAGACGGTTCACAGCCCTAGAAACAGCATAGCTCTTCATTAATTTGAAAATTGAACAGTTGCACCCAGTGTCAGAGTCAACAAGCGTATAATTTAGCAAGAAAAAGAAAAAAACATTAAGGAAAAGAAAGCTACTTCTAGAATGTGGTTAATGGTTTCTAATGGTTCTTAAATACACTTTTAAAGTAGTCCCTGGAAATATTCTCAGTGCTGCCTGCGGCACATAAACGTACGTTGTGACACCGAGTCATGTGATCGTTTCATGTTGTTTTTCAAGTTCCCAATTATTTAAACACTACTGGAAATTTTATCAAAACATGGCATCTTTTTGTACATAGTAAAAAATAACATCAATAGCTGCATATTTTAATCCCTAAAAATGAGCGCCGAGCTCAGGCTCTACTATGATGGATTCCCTATAATTAAGTCTTAGAGTGTAAATTCAGCTGTCACCCATAAGAATGTGAATAAGTTGAGATGGTTCTATAGAAAACCCTCAGCGTCTTTAGTTGGGTCAAAAAAGCACAGTAATTGTAAGATGGAAGCCATTAACCCTGCATAGACATGCTGGCTCTTGAATTGAGACCTTGGTCAGCTGAGGAATGTTAACACTATGTTGTTTTTTTTAAGTAAGAGCGGATAGTGATGTGTTGGAACCACTCCTTATGATAAGTCAATTCATACCCTACATCACTTATAGCACTCCACCCAGAAAGGAGATCTTAAAGAAAGCAATTCCCACACCCTTCTTATATTTATGGCAGTGATAAACAAGGCCTGGCTTGTCTGATATCATTTATAATTGCCTAATGAACTGCTGGAAGCATGTGTCTTTATATCGGCACGTATACTTCAAGTACTGTTTTTTTTTTTATGCAGCATAGATTCTAGACAGTTTTTACATTTTGAACCTATGGCCAGAGTATATTTATGCTGGCTAATATATTTCAACTAGGGTCAAATTATATTATATTCCTTTTCTAGTTATGACACGTGTATGTGTGTGTGTGTCTATCCATGTGTACTACTTAAATGTTGATGTATGTGTGTGTTGGGTGGAGGATAAACAGAAGCCTTCATATGTTTAAACAGCCTGTGTTTTCTCTCTGTTTCTCTCA
This sequence comes from Hemichromis elongatus, assembly GCA_015108515.1. Lineage (NCBI taxonomy): Eukaryota > Metazoa > Chordata > Actinopteri > Cichliformes > Cichlidae > Hemichromis > Hemichromis elongatus. Next base: position 27,177 of record VUQR01024566.1, read on the forward strand.
TGCTCTTAGCAGGTTTACTGGACAGGCTGTGGGTGGCCTAATCACATTACGGCCATACGTGACTGACCGGCACAGCGCCAAATCAGGGATAAGAATAAGGTAGATGATCATTAGCGAGCAGGAGTTGGTCATCCCACAGGGGGGGATGAGAGAAAATCTGTGCACACGTTGACATACAGATCACACCTCTGTGCCTGGACAAGTTCTCCCCATAGAAATTGTTTCTGAATGGGGGGGGGGGGCAAAGCTTCCCAGAGATGAAGAGCATTTCGATTGATTGACTTTAGAGAATTTGTAGCACACAGCTCAATGAAAACCACTATAAAGTTAAAGCTAATATTTAATTATGCAGTTTTTGTTAAACCATCTCAAAGACGGGCACCGACAGAGATATCATTACTCTGCTGCTCCTTTAAATAAACGTGCAATTTTGGCTAAAACTGTAAAAAAAAAAAAAATGCACACAAATGTGCGACATTGCTGCCACACATTACAGCGCGCAACCTTTAACAAGCTGACATTTGTTGAATCACCCTGCACTGGACAAACAACAACACAGCACACACTTGAATGTCGATGAATAGCTCGGAGGTAATTCTACTCAGCCATTATAGAAAGATGTCTGAGGAAGAGCCACCATTTTAGTGAGGCCAGGCATGCCGGAACAAGAAGGGTTAATGGCTGCTGCTTGGGGAGTGGGGGATGGATGGCATTGATTGCTCAGGATGTTGAAAGCACTTCTCCAATTTGATAGTGGTGCTGTTATTAGATGAAGAGGCCTGCTCTTAATAAAAGCATCATGTGATTTGCCTTCACTCATGCTGAAGGCAGATGGGGAGACTCAAACGCCAGCCGCTCGGCTCAGGAAATAATCACTTTTAAACTAGTTGGGAATGGTCTTAAGATAGTAAAAGCAGCTGGGAGGAAAAATAGACTAAGTAAACTTCCACATTTGTTTTTTTTTAAACGGATTAGCATCCATTTGAATAGTCTGTAAGCAGTACTGCACCTGTGGAAAGTAGGTCATTTTCATACTATAGATAACAGGTTGATGACTGTTGGGATGGGAGAAAAAGCAGGCTCATCTAAAGCATGGAGTAGAAAATAGTTGTTGTTCTGCAGCCTGCAAGAGTGATCCTGTAGACTAAACAAAGGCTAATGACAAGAGGCACATGTCTGTGCCATATTAGAACCCTGTTAGCCCTGAGACATACCCATAACCCCTGTCTTCCTTATCCACGCGCTGTCACAGCCCTGTGTCGCACCCTACACAGCTGAACATAGCAAACCAAGTCCCCTGGGCCACAGCCATTGAACAGGCAGTCCAAATCAATAGCTCTGGATGTGCAAACACAGGGAAGTCCCCAGCCCCCTCCGGACGCAATCTCACAGCATTAGTCAATACTCATCATCCTCAGTCATCTAGCGCCGAGTCAGAGAGATTGCGGCGAGGGCAAGATCACAGCTCCCGGAGCAACCCTACCTCTTCACCTTCATCAACACAACCTTACTTTAAGTAACACGGCGCGGGTTTTTAAAGAAGACCCTCGCCAAATTGCTGTTTTCTAAAACAAACAATGTAACGCAGACACACCTAACCTCAATGAAAACAAAAATGCATGCTCATACAGGCAAAATCCCTATAGCAACCCCAGGCACTAAATGAAGGGCAACAGAATGCTCAGCGTTCTTAGTGCGAGCTCTACCAGAGCAGATAGGAGGGAGGGTGGCTTTAAATTCACCAACATTCCTGTACACCAGAAACAGGATCTCACAATAACAGGAGAGCCCCTCTCATCCCACAGGTACTCTTAACATCTCATTCCCGGACTAATCTTTTTTAGCCAAATTGCTGCCTGTCAAAACAGTTCAGCTAAGAAAATCTTTTAAACAGACGCGGCAGCAGTAATTTAATCACAATCAAGGCCTCCAGCACATATTTGGATTGCAGCCAACAATAGTGATAAATGAGAAGTACCCACAAAAGAGGCTACATGCCTGCTTTGTTGTTGAACCGGATTTTTTGGATAGTTGACTGAAATGGCCAGTAATATTATTCACTATCTAATATTAACAAGCTGACAACAATGCAATGCGCAGACCTGAAATAAAGTAACTTTCTAAACATGTGCTTATATTTCTGTAATAAACTGGACATGAGATTAAAGAAGATTACATTTACAGTCGTTTATTTTTTACCCAAAGTCCAAGAAATAAATAAAATGTGACCAAGAGCTGAAAGACTTAAAAAAAAAAAGACTTATTTGTTTATTTTTAACTGGGTTAAAAAGCAAAAAAGACAAACAAACCGAAAAAAGCATATTGATAATTGGTGCATCCCTAGTTTTCTACATATACGAGAGGACAAAAGCCGAGCCATTTATTAGCCCATCTGCCGATTCGCCTTCATGATCTCAAAGAAAGTGAATGCGCTTCCTCTCAGCATGGCAGTAACAACGAGCAATGTGGGGGGCAGCCATCTCTAATCCTAATCAAATAATTGGGGTCTTGATCCCCCTGTAGGACTCCAGGAATCATTTATAGGGGCACTGTTTATCAGGAGGGGGTGGAGGGCGAGTGGTGGGTGCATGGAAAGTTGAGCTGAGCGGATGGCGTCCTTTATCTCCTAATTACTGAAAAGAATCTCATGGTGAGCTGGTCATACACCGCCGCCAACAAAGGCTCTGGCTAATCGTGATCCCATGTGCGACAAGATGTAAGTAAATCTCACTGCCACTCGGGAACATATGGTAAAATTCTTACTTACGGCCAGATCCACTCCTTACTCTGTGCTCTCATTAAGAATTATTATGGAGCATAAAAAAGGTCACAAATCACATGAGAGCAGACCGGCAGCAGAGAACAGGACCCAGGGGCGTGCCTGCCTCTGAGTGTCCAGTCATGTTTGAGAGATTTCTGGCTTTTCAGGGAACAGACAAAGTGGCGGGGACAAGGGGCTAAACGTCCAGGGGCAGAACGTGTTGCTACCTGCCCTGGCCTCAGCGGTGCTGCACCTTTGAATAAGCCACTGAAAAACAGGCCTTCAGGCAAGACCACCCCTCCCTCCATTAATCACTCCAATTACAAAGCTGAAAAAGAGAAACAGAGGGGGGGAAAAAAAGGTGTGGGGGGGTGAAGGGTAATGGATAGAAAGACAGAGATAGACAGGTAGTCAGGCACACAGATGGGAAAAACAAACTTCCAGATGGATCGAGGCATTTGTACAATTTTAAAGCCAGAGAGAGTGAGAAAGTGGCTGCACTCGAACCAAAGACGATAGACACCAGGAGAGAGGCGAATCTCCATGTTTAGTCCTTGGGTAAACATGTCTGTTGGTGACCAGCAGGTCTGGTTTGCCAAATAAACTGCATTTGTTCAGCTCCAGCCCTTTCACCAAGACACCACATTCCACAGGCAGAGGCCCCATCCCCCATTACATAGCTGGCCCCTCTCGCTGCCTCACACAAATGCAACGTTTGTAGGGTGGTGCGGCCAGAAGTTCACACTCATTGGTTCAAAGACCCTTTCACAGGCAAACATTTTAGTCAATCACATCTGTGCCATCACATACAGGACTTCATACGTTAACTCCTTACTCTGTTTATAAGTCCTGAACATTTAAAACTCTACTAAAGAGTAAAACATTGCCCCCCTGGTGCCTAATAGTTTGATTTGAAGCTATCCCTTTCGCTTCATCTACCATATTTGATAGATATTAACTTATATGACAATGACACAAATGAAGATTCTCAAAGAGCTTGAAAGCTAATGGCTGGATAATAAAAGTATATTTTGACTCTATGTGTCATCGGTGAATCTTTAAGCAAGAAGCCATAGCACTGCATTGAGGTTACATGAGCTATTAGCTATTACCTCTAGGTTAAAAGCTTTGGTTAAAAATACCTTGCATATCTCACATCTTTCAAAGAGAAAGCATCCACTTCACCCCCACGTTAATAGCTGGAGACATCACACACACCTGATAGGCCTTTATAGACGTTCTCATTATACTGACAGATACATTATACTGACTTGATACATTCACAATCAAGTAAAAAACCTTCACATCACATTTAATTACATGTGAAATGACAAAGGTCACAATGCCTGCAGTCAGATGGGTAAATTACTTCTTTGTCAGGCTTATAACAGTGGGGCAGATAGGGCTTGGGGGTAGGCGCTCCATCTGAGACGTTAATGTTATGACTGCCTCTCTGAATTTGCACTATCAAATGTTCAAACCATAAGCACAATTCACAGCTTTCCGTAGAGTCCAATCGATAGGATGTGATCGCTCTCTTCCGAACCAAAGGGATCTGTTTCCTCTCAGCTAGCGTTAAGTGTGCAGGGGGCATTCCACCGCTGACAGGCCAGCACCCCCTGGGGATCCGGGCCGAGATGTTGCAATCGTCACGCATCTGGAGCTCATCTCCAGAGGCCGCCAACATGCTACATCTTTACTGGGTGCAGAGAATAGCCAAAACGACCAAAAACACGAAACAAACAAACACTAAAACTCACTCTTACTGTGGGAACTACTAAACCAAAAAAAATACATCGATAAAATTCACAGTGTCTGTAGAAACTACGCAGTCCTGAGAACTGAATTGATTGAGAGTTAATAAAGTGAAAGCTATTTTTGTAAAAAAATTCCAGAAATGTCATATCGCGGTTTTTCATTGGGAGTAATTTTGCTTTGCAGAATATTGCAAACACCTATAGAATGATGTTGTTCACACTTCTTGATCAACAAGATTCTTACTTGTCATTACTCAGTCACCAGTTAATCATTAAGATCCACTAGAAATGGCTTGAACTTATACTGACTCATAACCATAATGTTTCTACAAAGCAAATGAAACTTGCTCTTATTCAACAAATCACATGAAGACACACCCAAAGCAGGAGAGCAGCCATGCAAGCCATTGGCAGGTCATCGAGATCAAACAGCTTAACTTGCATTTAGCCACACCTGCTTCCATATACATTAAGCATTTGCACTAATGAGCCATAACATTAAGACAACTGTTAGTGTCAAGTTAACAATCAGTTCTTAAGGTTGATGATTTGGCAGCAGGGAAAATGAATAAGTGCATGGGTCTCAGGGTCTATGAACAGGGCGGCAATGCTAAACAGCCAAAGTTAGAGCATCTCCAAAAAGACGGGTGTTATTACATGTCTGCAATAATTAGTAGCTACCAAAAGTGGCAAGAAAAGGAATGACAACAACTGATTCTATCATCGGCACCCCAGGCCCCATGAAACATGGAGTGAAATGGGTGGTCTGTGTAGCCCAATCTCACAGAAGATCACATGGCTGAAAACCTTAATGCTAGCTATGAGCGTAAAACACTGTAACAAAGCTCTCCTGTCCACCACTTAGAAGTGCCCACAATAGACATGTTGGCATCAGAACTGGATAATGGAGTATAATGGAAGACGTGCACCGTTTCATGAACATGTTATTCTCTAACTGCACCGGCTACTTTGGGCAGGATAATGCACCCATTCACATTTGTGTTCAGGAATGGACTAAGGAACATCACAAAGAGGTGTTGACTTGGCGTCTTGATCTCCTAAAAAAACAAGTTCAATCCACGTAGGCTCCAATTCCCAACTTAGGGCTAAAAGGATCTCTGACTGTCATCATGACTGATACCAAAGAACACATTGAGACATGGAGTCGGTACCTTCACAGGTCAGAGCAGTTTTGGCAGCATGAGGGGACGTACATAATTTTGTTTGTTTTTTTAAATGTTGTATCAGAATAAACAGAGCAATGAAAAAGTATTTGGTATCTATTTTCTTTTAGTTTTATGCACATTTGTTACACTTGCATGCTTCTAATCTTCAAACAAATTTTTAATACTAAAGATAACCTAAAAAAAAACACAGTTTTATTTGATAATTTCATTTATTAATGCCACGTGCTATAAAGTATACCTAGTCCTAAACTTCCCTAAACCTAGTAATTAGTTGTGCAACCCGTGACAGCCAGCACCACAATCCAGCAACTGCAATCATTTGCAAAGTGTTTTTCACATCACTGTTGAGGAGTTTTGGCCAACTCTTGTTTGCAAAATTTATTTTAGTGATTCCATATTGAAAGATGTTGGAGTATGAACAGCCTATTTGAGGGTTGCACTTGCTAGTGTGTTTCAGATCGCTGTCCTACTGCATAATCTGGATTTACTGGGATCATCTCTGTCTACTATTACAATTTTTTATGAGCTGAAACATTTCAATTCGAAAGACTAAGAAATAAGGAAAGGCGCAAATGCTTTTTCACAGCACCGTATACATCTTACAAAACTGAGTTTATTAAAGGTCCTATGCATTTTTTTCGAGCATGCAAGTATTATGCTTAGTCAACCTTCATATTTAAATCTGAGATATATCTCAATATGAGAAATCCAATTAGATACTTTAAACTACTCTGTGCTGAAGCTTAGTTTGTTCATAAACAGACATAACTGAGTGCAGTGTATAAACGGTCAAATTAGATAAAATATAATGAATTTCATGGAGGAATTGGGTTTTACAGCTACAGGGAATATGATATAGATAACACAGCAAACAAACTGTAGCAAACAGTAGCAAAGGCACATGCAGTACAACAACACAATATACAGACCTGTAGTATTTCCAAAAACAGATTTAAAGGGAAGCAAATGTTTGAACAACAACATTAGCATTTACTCAACCCACTAAAAGTGAATCCCACTATTGTTTCCATCATGTACAAAAGAGAATTTACACACCACACAAGTAACCCAGAGTGACGGAGAGCTTGACGTGCCGAGTGTTTTATTTGCTTTTATACTAAAAATAGATGTACATGTATTTAGGCAAACATGAGCAAATAGAAAGTTTACACAGCTCAGCTTAAAAACTGCTCCTTTCCATCCCTACAAAAGGCTGACAACATAACACTAACTATTATCTTTGGGTCAATAAATACAGCAGCCACAGGCTCATGTTTTTCTGTAACATCCACAGTGGACAACAAAGCAGAGGCAAAAACATTTGTTACTGTAAGCTTATTCAGAACTGCTGTTGATAAACGCACACCTTATTAAACGAATTTAAAGTAGGTGTTGGACAAGGTCTTGTATGTACTCTAACTGCTAGCTTGGTTTGCATTAAAAATGGAACCTGTGTGCGTTGTAAACAATGTGTTTCCCCTCCCACTGCTTTCTGCAGGACCACCTGCCCACACCAAAGCAACAATCTATACATGAAGAACTGAAACCTAGCTCTACATTTAGACAGCAGCAGCTTCATCTCTGAGCTGGATAGGGTGTTATGATAATCGCCTTGACGCAACTGTTCTTATGATCTGGCACGAAAATAAATAGAACTGAACTGAACTTAAATAATATATAAATATTCAAGTATGTATTCTTATTAAATTTACATCAAAAGGTGACTAATAGTGACCGATTTAAGAACAGAAAACCCCCCACCTCCTCGCCGCTTCAACCTTAGCACCAAAAGCTCGAGACACTTTGGAAAATATTTGGTCATTTAGTACAGTGTTGTTCAGCTTAAAGTACACATAAGTGCAGATTAAATAAAAACGGCTTGAAAGACATAATAAAAAAAGAGTGCTGTTTTATTTAATTGAAATCAATTAACAGTTTGCTGGTGCATCAAATATATTGAAAGAAAAGCGTGTTATAGTTTCACAAAGAGCTGACAAATATCATTGTTGCACTTTCATTTTATATCTATGCCCACCCACTTAAAGTAAGTTACGTGGGTGGGCAAAGAGTTTTATTTCCAAATTCTTGATGAGAAACTAAAATTACTGCCTCCAAATATTAGATTTCATTTTATATTTTAATCCTTTGGCATTTACGAGCTTCTGCCTCCACACATGCGTGTTTTACTGAAAGCACGGGGCCTATTTAGGTTTTCTAATCACATTTATTTAGGGCAGGAAAAACCTGAGTTGTCTTTGTTTGACCAGATGGCTGGCTAATTAGGTTGGCTCCACTGGGGGTTGGGGGGACATCCCAAATCTGTGACAAACATTACTGAAGAAAGTCCCACGTTTGAAGCTTATCTTTTTTTAGAAAAAAAGAGCTTCTTCGGAAAAAATCATCACTGGATTCCGACAGCAGGATACATTATATTTCGATTAATAACTGAACTGAACAATGGAGGTGTAGTTTTCTTGTGTTTCTTATAATAATGTAGGTGTAGTGAAGCCCCTTCCGTTACTAATTCTAATTTTCTGTACCACTCTTTAATCATTTACTACCGTGGCTTTTGAAATTATCGACTGAAGTTGATGTGGTCCATAGTTCCATTCAGAGAGCGATTGTCTATTAACCAGATCGACTACAGGTCAAAGCCTGGTGGGGGATTTTTAGCATCTGATATAATTCAGTATAAGCAATTCACTGCTGAATCTAACAATATATGTGCTGCTGAATATAATCTACAATCTCTACATTAATGAAAGCTTGAATTTTCATTAGTCGTCAGTTTATCTTTTTTTTTTTTTGTTTTGTACAAGATGCTATCAAATAATATTTCCAAAATTCATTTAAATAACTTGTTGTGACAAAGAGAACTTTGATCAGGTTAATGAAAAAACAAACTTTTTTTCCTTTAATATGAAACTGTCTATAAACCTTTACAACATTTAGGATTTACCCAGAGGTTAGCCAGTGGCTTTTTACAGACACTCCACTTAACGCTCACTTCTTGTGGTGATTGTGATTCAGGAACTGTGAAACTTGGCGGCATATAAATCCCTTAACATAGAATGTAAATGTTAGAAGTGGATTCCTTTTAGTGTAATATGACATTTTCTGAGTAGCGTCCAGGAGGTCCCCCCCTCCCCCCCCTTTCTCCTCTCATGCTTTCGCCCTCTCACAACTACATGATTATACTAAGCTTGTGTTTGAAGACTTGGCAGAAAAACAATCTGGCCACAAGCTATTATAAACTACATGGGATTTTGGCAGCCAGTGCAACGGAGACTGAAAAGCAGAGAGGCTATAGTGAAAGGAAACCCTTCTGAACCTCTTTCAACTTGTTCTGCACTGCATGGCTTTGTGCCAGGCCCCAGTCAGCTGCAATGTTTACTCAAGTGCCTTGACACAGTGGTCCAGTTAGCACTTTTAGCCCCATGACACTAGCCTGGAGCTCAGCCAAACCAGTAGCACGAGACAGCCAAGAAAGCCAAAAACAATAGACAACTCTCACCCTTCACCTCATCACTGCCTCTCCCTTTCTACAAGGTGCAAAAAGGGGACCATATCTTCTGACTTCATCTACAATTTGCCGTTTAGAGGATGTTGCGGCTACAATACAGACAGCCTCATATATGTCACGCTTCTTTATGTTTGTCCCATGACAAGGTCTATACCTTAATTGCATTATGTTTCCGAAACACCTGCTGCTGGTGATTTTGGCAGGGCTGGGACTTTTTTGGTTATCAGTATCAGGATAATAATGCTATAATCCAATCTGTTCTAAAACACTAAAACCTTCTAATAAATTAGTTATGAATCAATATGGATGTAAAAAGCATTTCTGTGGATTTCCATCCGCTAACGCGAACACGCAAAGAGGAAAAAAAAAAAATTTGCCATTTAGTTTCCTTATTCAAAGAATGATGTAAAAAAAAGCCACCTGACAATGAAAAACGACTAAAGCCAATTTCCAATTCAAATAATTCCAAGTAATTTTCTCACATACACTATAGCCCTCAATTTAAATTTTTAATTTCATTTTCGATGTCTGACTGAGCTCATTAAAGAACAGCGCTCCTCATAGAACTCCCTGACAGCACCCTTGCAAGAAGTTCATCCTAAGCGAGGACACAATCGAGGCGAATAATGTTGTCATTACCTGCTTATTTTATTCTTTTTGCATGTCTTGCAAAAAGCCTAACATTTGTTTACACTTCTCAATGCAAAGTATTCACATTAAGATTCAAAGATATGTAAAAATGTGAGGAAAGGGTGGGACAAATGATCAATACGACAAAAATTTTACATCACATTCTCTTTTATTCGAACACGTTGGCGCTCTAAACAAATTCCACCCACCGGTTTGACTTACCAGTCACTACTTAATGACTCCTTGTGGTGTAGCTCCCTTAATCATTTAGAAGCAATGGTAATTAGCTGACAGTGAAGGAGAAACTTGCTTTGGAAAATGGCAGACAGTAGGGGAAAGCTAATGTGAGAGCTATTAAACTAAACTGTATAATACTGTTGTTACTCCCTGATTACCTCCACTGGTTAGATGTGAGTCCGCTTTACAGACTTGATGCTAGCAACAAAAAAGAGAAGCAATTACATTGTTTTGGCTGCTTTTGAAGTACATAATTAATAAAAATGTAACTAATTTTATGGCATTAAGACAAATAAGAGCATACATGTCACAGGGACCTCACATAGTGTGCCAAGAGTCATTGCATGAGTGTGAACAGTAACTGATTCACACGTGCACTGTACATACTGTTATATGGTGCCAACCTATATAAAACTCAAGGAGACTTCTCTCCAAGATGTCATATGACCTCGCCTCTGTTTCCCCCTAGCTGCCAAAGTTGAGGGTGGGTGTCTCTTCGTTTTAATTTGGCTATTCCCCTTTTTATGTTTGCCTTCATTACAGAGAAGGTGTTGAGATATGTTCAATAGAAGTACTTGTAAAAAATAAAAAGAACCAGAGATGGTGTGCGAAGGGTGGGGGCTTTGGTTTTACTACAAACCGATCAAATTACAGCACACATCAGTAACTCGAGTTCCATTAGAAGCAAGAAAGTCAATCCTCCAGGGTCAATTTAAGAAAAAAAAAAGTGTAATAACCCCAAAGGATATGCTCAATCTGCATTTAAATGAGAGGATTTTTGTTATTCGATTCGATTAAACAGAAAGGAAAACTGTGGCCATCAGTGCAGGCCAAGATGGGTCTTTTTAAATGTTATTTGCATGATGCTGCAGAAGCAATCCGTCAAACTGTCTGAGTGCCTGTCAGGTGGCACTGGAAATCTCTTCACGCCCACACATTTCCAAAGTCAACTTCACTGACTGTGTCGCCTATTATCTGTAACTTTCCAACCCTGACAAACCAACATTCAGGCCATGAGTGGCCAGCTGATTAGAGGTGAGAGAGAAGGCAGACATTTATCTTTCTTTCAAGCTTTGTTTTCTTTCTTCATTAGCCACTATTTATGGCACTCCACAGTCTTAAAATGGCAAGACTATCTCCTCTATCTGAATGTATTTGTGTGCTGCACATCACTATGGATAACTCACTACTGTACACGCGACCATTACTAGAGAGACAAAGTTGTGCCAGTGATGATGTCATTAAGCATGTAAGAATCTATTGAGGGCTAACTGCAATTTGCAGAATGGTTATGCCACATCATAGAAGCAAGATAGTTAATTTACCAACCAAATGAATCCAGATTGGATTTTGGATGAATGCGATCAGATGTGAGGTAGTATTCGTGTGCATAAGCAGTGTTTTCTCATACTAGAAGCTGATGGTTTGTGACAGCGTCAGTTTCAACTTTTATTAAATAGTAACAATAATCTTTTTTTCATCCCTTCTTGTCTGCTAGGCTCAAATACAACATTAGAATAACTCATTCATCTTCTGAATGTGCAAAGTCATTTTTTAAAAAGTAAAAGTTTTTTTGTTTGTTTGTTTGTTTTTTTAAACCCAGGCAAATGACTTAAGTGAAACCCTACTTAAGTCTTGCAGTTTTGAGCGTGGATGGCAGACTCCAGACTGGTAGTTAGTAGTGCTGCGTTTAACCAAGCCACACTGTGACAGAGGTGACTGGTTTCACTATGAGAAGCTTCCTCCTGCCTGTCAGCAGCAGATGTGCCCTTTGGGACTCAGACAAATAAAAAAGTGTCTCTGCCTGGACTACTGTGTCCTCCCATCCAGCTCCTCCCATTCAGGGCCTTTGGCTTTCTTTCTTTTACAGCCCCTGTGACACTGAGTGAAATGAATAGAAAGATCACCAATCAGAGGCACGATTACAACATGGGCACGCACCCACCCACCCCCATCAAACCCCTCGATGGGAGCCCCCAGTGGGAATGTTCACTGTTTGAAGAGTTAACTCTTTAATTCTGTCTGGAATGTTTCCTCTGGGTGGGGCAGTTTAGTGTGCTGAGCCAGACCACTAACCCCTCTTCTAGTTCCACAGCATCTCCTCCCCTTTTCCCTCCCCCTGCATCTCCCTACAAAATTCAATACCTCTATTTCAGATTGGGGGGGCTCTTTTGCACTTAACTGTTAAGGGGAGTTTAGCACAAAATGAGGCTTGTTTTATAACCAGGGCAATTACACTTTACACACTAATTCAGAGATTCGCATGGGAAAATACTCTCACCCAGATGTTTGACAAGCTGGCTGGTTTTATCAGAAAAAAATAGAATAATGGATTTTATCGCTTAAAGTTTGAGCAAAGAGATTATTATGTGAATTAATTCTAATAATTTTTAGTTAGTGTGCTTTTTATTGTTTCGATTTCTCCATATGTATCAATTTAAGACAACGGGCAGATGAAATGAAGTTAGATGTTCTGATATTACTTATACAATAGCTCGACTAGCAAAGGGAGATACAAAACACAATTATGCGTCGTCTTTATTTGTTTCCATCGTGACACAAATTCGAGTGGAGCCATAGCTGGTGACCAACATTAAGCTGCATTAAGAGCAGCATCACTCAGACATTAAAGATGGAAACACGAGACTAAAAGCTCAGACATCTCCATCCAATCCAGCCAGTTTACATCTGGCCTTAATGAGGTAAACCAAAGTTCACTCAGCACTGAACCGTGGAAATAAGACAACCTCACGATGTTATAAATACTGTTTAAAGATCCCCCCCAAACAAAGTGTGGGAAATGAGTTTGAAGAGTTAAGTGCTTGGGAACAAACCCGAACGCGTTTATGTGAACTTAAACAGTAAATGGCTCAAGATTCGCATTCACTATGAAGCTGCTGTGGTTGAGTTTATGCGTTAAAAACACATTTGAAACATGATCCTTTTAGCCAGTCTAGTCTAAAATCAACGTGGCAGATTTAGAAATTAGGTAAAATAGTTTTAACATCCGAAGCAGTCATTATCTAGGGTTTTAAAAAGAATCGTGCTCACAAGAAAGACGAAAAACGAGACATATGCTTGAGCATCGACATTAGAGAACCATGCACACGCACACGCACGCATGTACACAGACACACAAAATCGAAACTGAAATCAACAGTACAGATCATAATAAAAGCACAAGTTCTTGTTATAAACAAAATGCTCTTCAAATCGTGTTTTAGGTTTAAGGCACCAAACCTTTTAAGCATGTTATCCAATCTGGTTGGTGTTTCTATAGATGCAGTTTATCTTTCACTGTGAAACTGAAATTACAGTCAGTTGAGATAATCCTTAACTGACTGTAATCCTAAAATAACTGCCCAAAAGGAACTAAAGATGCTGTGAAGAGAGTGTGAATCAGTAAAGCGTGTAACAAAGAAACTGTGGAATTTACTGTGAATTATTTGCCACAAACAAAAAGAAGTAGATATAATTTTTACTTGTGAAAGTGCTACACATATGCTAGATTAAAAAAGAAACAAAGGAACATATCACACCTCCACAGTGCTAAATAACACGTATGGAATCGGCTTAATTATAAATACCCAGTGGGCTGTAAAAGAGAGGATTTTTTTCATCGTTTTTCCAATTATTAATTAACTGAAAATGCAAGGAGATGTTAGCACTCATACCAATAAGGGAATGGTCAGGGCTGAGGCTTTCAATTCCTTGTGTGGCACAACAGCATGGCAGAAATTATGCAGTTCTCACGCATTACCGTGCAGCTTCTTTTTCTGAACAAGCATTGCATGTTTTAAAGGAACTCAGCCTTCCTCATTATGTCTCATCTGAATGACCTCCATTTGCAGGCAGTTTGTGGAGGCAGAGGTCAGACAGGAATCCCAGCCTCATAAAATCAACATAACAGGAATTCCAGTAAACAGAATAATATACAGTACATTAAAAAACCCACTGACAGTTATGGCATGTGGGAAAACAATATAACATTGAGAAAGCACAAACAAGGTCAGATTGGCATATATATGGCATGCACAATGGCACTGAGGTCTCCTTCCTCCCACTTCAACATAAGACATGGAAAAAACAGCTGTATGCGCCCGACAAAAACAGCAACGTGCGGGTAAAGTCTCCGCAAACCTGTCAAAATTCAAGCTAAAAGTCAATTTGCTAAATACAATGTCCTGCTCATCTATCATAAATGAGGGGAAAATTCAGGCAAACACTCCAGCCTCTTAAAGCTCCTTCACAATCCTTATTGATCTCCTTGCTGCAGCTGTGTAGCTCCCCACTTCCTGGCTGATGTTGCTGGGGCGACAGCTAAATTATGCAACAGTGCTGGCTCAACAGAAGTAGCAAATAGCAAAAAGAGGGCTTAAGAGTGATAGTGATGCCAGGGCTTATTCATAACCATTGGCCAGACATCGGATTCAGATTGGTCCGGTTGGCTACATATTTTCTTTAATCCCTTCTAGATGTAGTTTTACATCTTCTCCACAACTGCACCAGACTTTTTTTGTATAAGGAAAATAAACACGAGTTGTAAAATAGCCTAGTTTATCTCGTATGTTTTCCATGCTTGCATAGCTCTATGATCACTGCTAGAAACTGATAGTTGTTGGTGGTGTGATGCACTTATCAGCTTCTTGGTATAATTAACGTAAACAATGCTGACATATCTGAGTTGATCATGTCACAGATGGATCTAATGACCATCACTTTTACTGAAATTGCTGCACTATACTCTGTAGTGTAGTGCTTTATACAACTTGCTTCATTCGCTCATTCATACGCATTTTTCTATGCCGCACGCCAATAAACGCATCGGAAGAGTTCAGTATCTTCCCCAAGGATACTTTGGCATGCAGACTGAAGCAGCCAGGGATCAAACCACCAACCTTATAATTGGTTGATAATCTTCCATACCTCTACCTGCTCTCCCTTTATGCCAGATTCCCTTTCTGACACATCCCCAAAGAAGATTTTTGTCTCTGACTAGAACTGAACATGTGATCTGATGAATAGAAGTCTATAAAGGCAGCAGTGACATTACTGGCTACACTGTTATCATTATGAGAGCGACAGATAAAACAATGGTTAAATGACTGTTCAGTTCTGGCTGACAAGCTAGCCATGGCAGATCAACATAAATAAAATAGACAACTCCACTCACTAGGTAATCAATCAGTGCACCACTACCATTTTCCTGTGTTACGCATCCTTCATCCAAATCGAACACATATTCTGCCTTTGTTCTGTTCTGACTGGGCCTCGTTTGTTGCACTGATTTACTTAAGTCAGAAATGCTAATGCAAGTAGGTTTTCAGCCCTTTCCTTGTTTTTAGCATCTCCATAACAAAAAGTCATCTAGTCTAAGCAAATAAAATTATAAATCTAATCAGGCTGCAAAGGGTAATTACTCCGGCATCATGTAAATCAACTGTGCGCAAATGCATTACAATGCAAAACTATAATCTAAATGTCTTATGCTAATATTCATGGCCATTAGTTTGCGACACAAGGACGACTGAGACAAACCGTTTTGCTGTCAGTATACTACAATAACATTGGTCACAGAGAATTAAATCTGGATGTAAACTGGTTAAACTCTTAAAACTTAAACATGGTAATCTGTTGAAGAAAAGCTGCTGCTCTACAAAAACACACAAACCGCCCAACATGTTGAACATCCAGCTAATCCAACCAAAGCAATATCGCTGCCAATAGAGCCAGACATAGTACACAATCTGCAGGCACAATTAAAACAATTAGTCACAGACTGATTATGGCAAGAAGAGGAGGATATTGGATATGTGTGTGTTTGTGACAGGAGAGGTGGGGGCGGGATTACAGAGGTCATGTAGCCTCTGTCTAAAGGCCAGAGTGCTGGGGCCGGTCGGTTATCCGGTCCAGCTCTCTCACCACGCGACGCCTTTGTCCATCTCCTTGTTTGACAATTATTTACTCTGCTGTTTAGGATGGGGCTGAGGTCACCAAGCATACATCACTGACAAGAAAACACTGGCTACCACGTCTGTCCACTCAGTCTGACCTGTATAGTCCATCAACATTTGTATGCAGTCCAAAAATTAAAAAAACAAAACAAAAACTCATATCTATATGTTACATATATACAGTGATTGTTCATTATTATATCTGACACACTCTACCTATTGTTTAGATATCTGAATCATTGAAATCAACACTCAAACTAGCACATGAGCATTATTATTTTATCCATATCGCACTAGAATCTCTCTCTAATTGTGGTTTGCTGTGATCCAAAAAGCATGGCAGAATTAATACAAAGACTTCTTTGGATAAAAGCCTTGATCCACTCTTACCATTTACATGAAATGTAAATGTTAATGTAAATGGTCTTCCATCCAATTGGCTCTTTAGCTGTCGTCTCGTCTTTCCTCTGTCACTGCTTTTAAAACATAATAAATGTGCTCCCCCCATTATTATAGCGGGTCGGTATTTGCGGCATCCGCCAGGCTCGTTTCTGGCCTCTAGGAGACAATGACATCAAAAAAAGAAAGAAAGAAAGAAAAAGAAAAGGAAAAAAAAAAAACTGTTCTGCCTCTACTGCCCCCCCTCCCCCTACAGCGGTGCAACCTGAAACTGCCTGAAGAGATGAGCCGTCATTAAATACTGCAGAGCTGACATAATGACAGGAAAGATAAAAGGGAGGAAACAAAAAAAAAAAAAAAAAACAAAAAACAACACACACACACACACACACCCCAACACACACACACACACCACCT
>VUQR01024566.1:48950-61232 GCA_015108515.1 Hemichromis elongatus
TTGCCCCGTGATTTTCGGGGTTTTCTTCTTTAATAGAAAAGTGCACCGACTGGAAAATGGCCAGATCTCATATCTCGGAAAGCGCTGAGGTAACTCCCAGTCGGTTTTTTTCCTCCCCTTCAATTGACACCCCCAGCATGGCGCACAACGGCGTTAGGCCCGCCCAGCGACAGCAACAAGTATCAGCCCTTTTCAGTTCACCACTTTTATTAAGCCCTTTTACCTGTAACGTGTCAATTCCGATTCTTCCGAGTCTTCGGTGGTCTGAATATCCACAACTCCTCGCATAAGATCAGCTAAAAGCTCACACCAAAAAAAGAGAAGAGAATTTTCAGAAGGCATTGAACTGATTTTAAATTGCCAAATGCAGGCAATATATGAAAATGTAAGCACATGTAGATGTGGATGCTGTCATTTAAAATTGAATAGTTTTAAAATCATAGTTTTAAAGCTTGAAATTGATCTTTCTGCGAATGGATATTGGTCTCTCACTAAGTAGACAGTTAATAGGTAGGTAGGCCCGGTTAAAGAAAACAACCTGTTCTATGAATTTTAAAAATGAAACATAAACCATTATGAGGCAAGGTTTAAAAGTAATTCTCCAAAAGCTGAATGGGACAGGGCCGTGCTGAGGTTGAAGCGCAGCATAATCTTTACATTGCAGTGTGGCTCCGTACTACCCCCTTGAGGAAACCACAGAAAGTGTATGGTTCACCCTGCTTAGCTCATAAACTAATCCGAGGATATTACACTTAAATAAAACTAAACTAAAAACTAAAATGTGTCGGGGAAAATATTATAGTAAACTAAAATAAAAAAAATATATAGACTTTATAAAAAGTAACCAAAAAACTACATATAAACAATATTTTCTTTACTTTTATTGTTTGTCATTTTTGGTCACAAAGCTGTGGGACTTATGTGTTTTGAAACTGAGATATGTAAATGACTGTTGGTTAAGTGTTACCCACCTCTTTAAGTTTTAAAAAAAACTGTCTTTCCACGGTGACCTAGATCACTGAGAGCCTACACAGACATGTTGCTCTCAGGAGTTCAGTGAATTTTAGTGTGGTACTGTGATAGGATGCCACCTGTGCAACAAGTCCAGTAGTGAAATTTCCTCACTACTAAATATTTTACAGTCTTGAAGTGCTAACTGTTGTAACAAATTGGAGACGATTGGGAAGGACAGTGATTCAGCCAAAAAGTGGTGGGCCGAGTAAAGTCAAAAAGCAGGGTATGCGTGTGGATAGTGTGCAGAGGTCGCCAACTGTCGCTACAGACATCCAAACTTCATGTGGCTTTCAGATTAGCTCAAGAACAGTGCATAGAGAGCTTTATGATATGGATTTCCGTAGCTGAACAACTGCATCTAAGCCTTACACCACCAAAACATCGGATGCAGTTATGCAAAGCACGCCACCACCGGACTCTGGACTGTTCTCTAGACTGAAAATCAGGCTTCTCCATCTGAAAATCTGAAAATTGACTCTGATGGTTGCCAGGAGAATGGTACTTGTGTGACTGCACTGTGCAAAGTGTAAATTTTGGTGGAAGGGAGATTATTGTGTGGGGTTGTTTTTAAGGAATTTAGCTGAGCCCTTTAGTTCCAGTGAACCAGTGAAAGTAACTGTTGATACTATAGCATTCCAGGACATTTTGGACAATTTCCTTCCTGTTCCAACATGACTACACACCAGTGCACAAAGCAAGGTCCATAAAGACACGGATGAGCGACTTTGGTGTGGAAGAACTTAATTGGGCTAAACAGAGTGCTGATAGAACACCTCTGGGATGAATCAGAGTGGGGATTGCCGTTCTTGCCCAGCATCAGTGTCTGATCTCACAAATGCACTTCTGGAGGAAGACATTCACATAAACACACTGCTAAACCTTGTGGAAAGCCCTCCTAGAAGAGTTTAACCTGTTATAGCTGCATGGGGTGGACCGATAATCATATCAAACCCTACGGATTAAGAGACCTTCTTGCTGTGGGAAGGCAGTGCTAGCTCTCATGTCTCTGGTCCAACATACATATCATTATTCTGCAAACAGTATATTATGTTTGCATCCTGCAATAGACATTTGTATGTACTAGATCCCCTTGTGCTTTGTGTCTTTTCTTTGTCTGTTGTGAAGATAGCTGAGGCGTTTGAGTCTTGAGGTTCTGCTGACCTGTCAGTTTCATTTGTAAAGCTTAGACAGGCATAGATGGTCCTTACTTTAGATGTATTCACACAAAATGCTTTACTAACGACTAGTAACTGTCTTAATTATTCATGAAATACAGTGTGATACAAGTATTTACAAAACACTTGTTTGTGCTTGATGTAATTTATGTATTTAGAAAATGTTAATCCATCATTTATTAAATATAAAAATGCTTTCATTAAACACGCTATACATGAGCTTGTTAAGGAACAGTAAAGCATTTATATCAGTGTTTATAAACAACATACTAAGAAGCAATAATATTTTATTTACGATGAAGTACGTATTAACTAATATCTTAAAAATGCTTAATAGTGTGTGGTTATTATAAAGTGTTTCTATAAAACTTGCCAACAAAAACTTAAATTGAAGTCAGCAAAGAAAGTAACTGTAAGAAAAAACAAAAGTGCTGAATGAACTACGAACAAAAACTACTACAACTTCGGTATTCAGCCATGTCAGTGAAGACACAGACAGGTTCAGTCGGTAATTCCGAATATCTCCTGACAGCAGTGGTTATGAAACTGAGGGGTTGGGCGGGTCCCCACCGGTGGAGCACAGACAAGTTGGTGAAAAATATGAAGTGAAACTAATATACATAAGGATGGGGAGGGCTATAAGGGAAAAAAAACAAACAATGAGGCTACTGATGTTGTGCTGATTATTATTAAAGTAACATCTAAGGTGGATTTTTTAAATTACTGAATGATGAAAAACGCGGAGTGTGGGTCTAATCAAAATGTGCGTGTTCTCTGAGATTTTCCAGGTGTCACTGACACAGTTTCAGGTGCGTTTGCAGCTTTTTGCAGCAAAAATGGTTCTGTAGCATACATTCTTTTAGGGATATCACAAAAGGTTGCTCTACAAATTCCCCAAATCTTATTTTGACTGAGAATCTGGGGGATATCCAATCCATAAAGGCCCAGGGCTAAAAAAAATCCAGGATTTAAACCTGCAAAGTTTTAGAGCTTATAAGATATAATATTTTGAAAATCCAAATAATATCAGGCACGTGGTTACTACCCATTTACCAAAGAACCAAAAATAAGACACATAAGCATAATCAATTGATTTTTATTTTTTAATGTAAACCAATTAACAATACAATTCAAATAAAATATTAGCATTTAACATCATAAAAAAAAACCTGTTATTGCATTTTGCACACAACAACACTATCTCATCACAGGGATGTACACCATACAGATTGTCCCATTAGTTGCATAGTACAGGTGAGTCAAGTGTACTTGCTACTGACCACTGGTGTTAAGTGCAAAATTGTATGTATATATGTATAAGAACGTGCAGAGCCAGGGCCGGCGTCAACACACTATAAATTCAGCTGGTCCATTTTAAAGCATTTAGTTCACATCTGTATCAAGTAACTCACACTTAAGTGTTATAGCAGAATAAGCTTTTATTCCTAAAACACTCACATTACAACCAAGGAGTGCTGGGAGGAGACGGTGTACGTGACAAATACTAGTAAGGTAAGATTTTCTAACACCTTACAGTGCAAAGGTGTCGGGGAAAAAAAGGAACAGATTCCAACTTCGTGAAGTACAAACCAAGGTTCCCATTTTGTCATTGCACAAAATGTCACTTTTCCAGTCCTTAATTTGTTATGTTGACCAAGTGGTATGCCTTACCATTTATTCACACCACTGAGAGTTACCATCACAGCGAAGGAAGTAACAGAGTGGCCAGTATTTCAGTAAAATAGCAGCCACACGTCCTCCCTGCACGTGACCCGTTGTGCAGTTTCCTAATTTCTATTTCTTAATGTAAGTGGAAAAACAAATCATTTCCATTTATGATCACCCACCCACCCATCAATCACACACACACACACACACAAATAAATCTCCTGAGAAGTGATCACTATCACTTACTCTGACATTTAACATTTTTTCCTTTTACTATGGTTTCAAACAGTTACAGTAAAATATTACCCAGGCTGTAGCATGTCAGTGAACACATACATTTTTAAAAGTGGAAATAGAAAAAATGTTTTCTTCCAGTTTAAATCTTTTCAGTACATAAGTGTTTCCATTATGTAGGAATCAGCAACACATAACACAGAAAATGAGGCCAACATATAGTATAAGCTTAATAACATAACAGAAGGCAGGACTAATTAGTGTGTTCAACAAATAATGACAAATATAAATATAAATTAAATAAAGTAACTCTTAGTTGAATTATAACCTGAAGAAGGCTCTGAAGCAAAATGCTACATATTCATCTTTGATCACTAAACGTCTTTAACATAAATCTATTATTTGAATTTTTCTCAACCACACCATGTTACTTTATGCATATCAAATAAAAAAAATTGAACCGCAAATGTCACATAATGACTTCTATAAAGTCCAAATATAATTAAATGTCATGTGTTCTTCTATCAAAGCACTTTATTCCACCTGCTCACAGCTGTGACTTAAACAGCAGTGTGGCATTTGTTAACTACAATACTAGTATGCTTCACTTTCTCTTTATCCAGTCCTGCCTGATGACCTTTTTTGTTTTGTTTTTTAAAGAAGAGGATTATTTCGTCCTCGGTTTGTCAGTTTTCCCAATTACAACTTCTAAATTGTAGTGACTTTTTATAGTGATTAACATTAATTAAACAAAAGTGTTATTAATGAGTCCACTCAAAAACGTTTAGTTTCTAAGTAGTTATTTCTGTTGAGATGTGACTATTCATGTGGTGGCCATTTCATTTAGGAATTAAACTTAAAAAAAAAAGTTATTACTTCAGTGATCTGGGAATGTCATTGATAAAACAAGGTGCAATTATTTCATGTAGCTGTTGGTTAATAACTGGGTAATGCAGATTCACCAAAGAGCTGAAACAGTGAGACAGTATATTATATCTGTATGTATCTCATGCTTAGAGGGTTGCACACTTGACTGCCTAATTATAAAAGACAGTAACCAGTTCGCCCTTGGGTTAACAAGGTCATCATCCTGTTGAACTAATCTGTTAGAAGAAGTAGTGTAGTTAGCATTTCACACAGTCCTATTTAAAAAAAAAAGAAAAGAAAATAAAAATAAAAAATAGGTCAAGCTTTGGGGTCACAGTGGATAAGGCTTGTTCTCACGTCCACCTGCGTTTTCAAAAGGGGTTGAGCGATCTTAGTACACGTAGTCCTGCATGAAGAGGTGTTTGGCTTTAGAGCTGGAAGTCCTCTAGCAGTGCAGCAGTGGAGCTGCGTGACAAAGAAGGCGTCAGGCACCAGTCATTAAAGTAAGCTGAAGCAGGAGCCAAGACTTTGTTAGATTTGAGTCACTGCACTGACATCACTGTATGGGGCAGGACGGGCCCTCGGAGCAGCAGCACACAGAGGAGCCCATGGCTTTGGGTGGAATCAGGTCCAGGTCCTCGTCATCGGGGATCTCATCCAGGCGGTAGCCATCCTGAAGCAGCTGCTTACTCAAATCAGGATGGATCTGGAGAGCAGAGACAGAATATAAGTGAGCTGTGATGCAACCAGATTAGTGTAACCACTTAAAAATAATGTTACTTAATGAATGAATGAAATTTTACATGGAAAGTCTGCCCCCCCTCAAAATTACATATTTAAAGGCAAGTCTATCAAGGGCTGCTGTTACTCTGTGAGAGGTTCACGAGTTAAAACTGCTCACTTATTAAACAGAAGGCAGATGGTTTGATTCCCGGGCTCTTGGTGTCCTTGTCCTTGGGCAAACTACTAAACCCCAAATTGCCCTCTATGCATCCATATATGTACATAACAGTTTTTTCCCCCAAGTTCTTAAATGCACAGAATAAAGCACCATGTAAATGAAGCTTTTAGTGTAAAAAGTACTTTAAGTTTTCATTAAAAGTACAAAAGTACTGGATGCGTACCAATCGATTTGGCAGACAGTTTTGTAGGCCAACTTGGAAGTGTTGTTATGTTGTGTTATTTTGTAACATAACATAGGGTATCCGCTTGCATCCTGCATGTTGGACAGTAAATTTGAAAGTGTCTAAAGCTTTTGCCACCCAAAAACCTTCAGGTATCTGACTAAAAACTTCAATTTAAAAAAAACCCCACCAACCTCAAGAGGAAGGAACTGGAAGTGAAACATGCCAAGTTATTTCCAGATTTTATGACTCAGTCTCTGTATGTCTTGTTAGAACAGAACAGAACAAAACAAAGTCTGCCACAAGGTGAAACTAGATAATAATCTTAAGTCATGAGACTCAGTGCCTGGGAACAAAAACGAATGGAAGTGAAACTTATTCTTTCTTCTTACATTTATTCACATATGTACTCAGTACATGTTGTTTCTGTCATGTGTACAAATTCAAACAAAAAGGAATATGCTACAAGTTGTAAATGTCTGATGCATTTCTGATGGAGCTGTAAATTAGCTGCTTGCTGAATGATCTTTGTTAAAAGGGTTGGCATAATAAGCATGTGCTTAAGCCTTAAACCTTTTTGAATAGCTTTATCTCGTGCTTTCTTGCTTTGTGGTAAATCTTTGTTCTGTATTTATTGAGAGATTTAAATGCTAACCGCCGCCCCAATAAATAAAATATCAGTTGTGCTTTGTCCGGTTTGATTTTTGCTTTTTTTTAAATTATTATGCAATAAGTGAAGAACCAGTTCCTTTCAACTCCTTGCCTACTACGTACTTGCTAAGTTTGCATGTAATTTGGTGGCACAAAGGGTAGTTTTTTCAGTCATCTGATTTCAGTGGTGTGTGCTGACAAGTCAATCTAATGTGTTTGTGAAAGAAACAAAGTCACAAAGGAAAAGCGCTAAAATGAAAACAAAAATCAAGCCAGGTTTGATCATAACATAAACTATAGTTCAACATGCTGCGGCTAAAAGTCACACAACCAGTTTAACACAATTGTAACAGTTTTAAAGAGAATCTAAAAAAATGTCCTGTGGAAATAACTCACCTCAGCTGAAGAGTATCCAGAGGAATACTGCTCAAAATCAATCTCTTCATCACTGTTAAGACATGAAGGACAGATTCTGTTCATATCTTAGGAGGGCATGATTTTAGAGTGCAAACTGAGAACCCAGTGAAGAAAATTAAGGTTAGACTGAGTTTTTATCATAGAAAATGGGCCTGTTTTAATAAAGCAGTTAGGAAAATATTTGTACAGACAAAGTTATTAAATGTTATACATTATTGTGACTTTACTTTTATGCATTCATGCTGCTGGCTGTGAACTACATTTATTGATTCTGTGTTACAGTTTATATCAAAAACTTCATATAATGGGTTAGACATCACGTGATCATTTAACTTCTAAGTGATCTGGATTCATCTTACATTCTTTGGACAGAGAAGTGAAAGTAGATTAGGATTTTTCTGTTGGAACATGCTCTTTATTGTATATAAATACAACAGAAACATTTTAAATGATGGTTTAAGGTCAGACATACAGTAATTCTTACAGTTCTTTAAAATCTTGTTCTTTTAATTTTTTTAAAAGGCTGAAAAAAAAACCTCATAAATGATAACACCTTAGTGTACTACTGTTTTAACCTAATAATATGACCTCACCTGTCTGAGTCAATGGCAACCAAAGTATCCTCAGCGTGCTGACTCAAAGCAGCATAGCCCTTGTTATATTTGATCATCCTAAAAAACAAAAACAAAGCAAAGACAACCAGAAACAACATTAAAAATAATAAATCACAGTTAATCTTCATGATGCTGACATCACAAAAAGCTGCTTCCTCTTTGGTATTCTCCTCCTGACCTCTTGGCTCCCTGTCTGGGCTGGTGCGTCACCGGAGGCCCCGGTGAGAGAGCTTTCTTCTTCAGCGCTTTCCTCGCCATCTCCCTGTGTTTCTCTTGAGATAACAAAAGACATTTTTGTTAGGGCAGAACTGACCACACAGGGAGTGGAGAATTAAAGTAAACATTGACAGTTTACACAGGCAAAAAAAAAATGAACCTATATAACCTACAGCCCATTTTTATAACACCTACGAATTTCATAGTGAGTCAGACTAAAAACACTCCTATGCACTTTTAAAGTCATGTTACTTTTGTTAATAAGTAACATGACTTTGTATATAAAGAATATCCCAGGGAGAGGCAGATTGGGAGGGGTTTACCATTCTGTAAAAGACTAAAAATATAAGAAACATCAACATAAGATGACTCTTATTGTATACTGTACGTAGTATCATTACAAGATTTAGAAAATCCAAAAGAAACTCTGTGCAAGTGACAAGGCCAAAAAAAGGAAAATTAAAACAGAAAACAATCCTGAGTGGCTAAGATCTTCAGGCCTCTAGGCAGTACTGCAAAATAAAAACAAAACAACAACTTTGTTGTCCTGCTAGGTGCATATTCAACCCTCTGTCCTATTCATGCTGCAAACATCAGCATAAATCAACTCATAAAAACAACAATCACAGGAGGACTGGTGACCTACAGACAGGGATAAAATTGACACGTTTAAGCCACAAACTGTTTGAGGTGAGGAAATACTTACGTAGTTTGAGATGGATGGCTGGCGCTCTGGACATGATGTAAGGTCCTCTTTTTTCCACTGGCCTGATGCCGCCATCTGTGCTCTTAGGTCTTGTGCCACTACTTGGCCCCTTAAATTTCAAAATTGAAGTACAATCAGTATCTTACTTTAATGAATTAGTCAATCAACAGCTTCACTGTCAAAATACAATGTACTGTACAATGAAATGAAGTGACTGTCCTTTATGGTGCAAGTCATTGAAAAGATAAAATAGTTTACATGTTACAATAACAGGGTGGAACAAAGGGACAAAACAAGATATACAGAAGTGTACAAAGTCTTGAACCACCACTCATTTTTTAAGTATTTTGATTCCAAGAAGACTGTCTTCTAATCTTTTCAAATGTTTTGAGCAACAGTTCCCCCAGCTTTCTAAGATAACCTTTATTAGTCCCACACAGAAATTTGTTTGTTTGTTCTAAAGGTCTTTCACAGTTTTTCACAGCCAATTCACACAGACATGAAACATTCAACCATGAAAGACACTTAACTCAAGATATAAACTAGTGTTGCATCCACATGTAATAAAAACCTATCAAAAAACAATTTGTTATCAGTAGCATGTTGCAAAAAGCACATTTGTTCAAAAACTCCACTGACTTCAACAACAAGGTCCGCAAACCTGCACTGACTCCAGATGAAATCATAGTGTCCTTTCATGTCGTCTCCCTTTTCATTTGTATACCTACAACCGAGGCATTGGTGACAGTCATTAAATGAGTATAGTAAGACAGCTCCTTACGCAACAGAACTAGCTTTACAATCAGATTTGCACCGCAGTACATGTTTGCCTTACCACCACATACATCAAATACAATTAGGATTGCTACAGACAAAAGCACGGATGTACCATGGGCTCCCCAGTATCACCCATTGTACCCAAACTTTATAAAGCGGAAATTAAAGTTTTGGGCTCCTTCAAAGGGATAACACCTAGCCACTGGTACTGATACATGGATGTCAACTGGGTCAAAAAAACAAAAACCAAGAGGTAGAAGCCTTTACCAAACAAATCAACCGTGGATAACAAGTTCACCAGGGAGGATACCAAGGATAATAGGTTATTGTCCTGGTCTGTGCTTTGTGAGCATCAAGGAGGATAGAAGCTTTAAGTTTACTGGAAACACACACATTCCAGTACCTACTCTGTGACTCCCATCAGCCACTGGCAAAACAACACAAACTTGGGGTAGTCAGTACCCTATAGTACCTATAAAAAGAAAAGGAATATAGGCGTGTAAAGAAAGCTCTTAAAACATGCGATTATCCCGGTTGGACATTCACCAAATCAGCAAAGATGCACAGGAATGAATGCCAGACACCAAACAAGAAGAAAGAGAATCAAAAATGGAACAGCATCGTTGTCTTTTATGTAGCAGGTTTGTCAGAGAGACAAGCAACACCCTTATTTTCATGCAATACTTGCACATGTTTCAATGTGCAAGTATTCAATGTGTGTCAATGAGAGGCTACTCTCAGTACTGTTCATCACTCAATATTATTGCAATTAATAGTCTTTTTAGAAAAATCTCCTAGTCATATTATATACAAAAGAGAAATAGAAACTGAATTCAGATATTGGAATCAATAATACCCTCAACTGAACAAAACAGTAAGTTAATATGTTTAATATTGCAACGAATCTCGTTTGGATTCTTTTTTATTTTAACTCCAGCTCCTCTCCAGGACTGTCTTCCTGAATTGCAGCAGCCAAAGAAAATTTGAGAAATTCATGTCTGCAGTCTTAGTCCTTTCGTTTTGCAAAAACAGCTATACTTCTAATATTTTTTCATTCCACTCACTCTATAAATTTCCCCAAAACTTATTAATGTTAACCAACGAAGTCTCGTTCATGCTGAAAATGATTTTGAATGTTTTTCCCAATTAGCGAAATGTCAAAAATCAAGTGCTAAGCTAGTTAGCTATCCTCCCCGTTAGCTAGGTTTAGCTGACATTACCGAGAAACCCTGCGACTCCTGCTGTGCCTCCAGCAGGGAGTCCTTCTCCGGCTCCTCCAAAATGTCGTTCATCATCTTGGCTTTAATTGTCACAGTTCACGCCGCAACGAACCCATGTTGACAGCTGCCCCATCGGGAAGGGACTTTTAGTTCATATGCAAACAGGAACTTCTGTTAGCTAACTCTGCTCTCGCGGGACATGTTTTATAGTACTTCCGGGAAACACAAATTTCAAAATAAAACCCCGTTAGACTGGTTTATGAAAAATCTTGAAGTACGACACAGATGCCCGGCCCAGCTTATTAAGACCATTGTAGAAAGATATTAAAATAAATTAGCAGAGTAACAAAAAAGGGCAGACTTTTTATATACTGAAAAAAACTCTGTTTTAAAAACTGTGTTTTAAACTATAAGGGGCCTTAAACATGTCACTAAACCATCATAGCACAAGACTGTCACATTTGCCAATTAATGTTTCCGGTTCACATGAAACTGAAAGAAAACTTTTCCAAGCAATTTTAAGTTACAGTAATATAATAAATATCTTAAGCAATCTATAAATGAAGGAATACGATACAAGTATCAATTTAAATATCTTATTTTATACCATTTCCATAGCAAATATGTGAAACGAGGATTTCAAATATGCAAATATTTCGTTACAACCAGGATGGTTTCCAGCATGTCTAAAAAAGCTTTCTTTAGAACGCAAGAGGAGGAGCAAAAGGAAATGCTTCTAAAATTCCATTATCTGTTTAACAGCACAGGGGAATTACTACCACATACCACAGTCTTCTGATTCACTACAATAGATTTCACTCACACACTTCTTATGCTCCTTTGATCCTCTTCAGCCTCCTTTTTGATTGCAAACCTGGAGGCTTTGTTTTGTTTTTTTTCCATTTAAGGGAATAAACATGGATACTGTAATGATTGACTAAAATCTAAAACACTGGTTTATCATGTTCATCGTGATAATCTATAAGAATGCTACAGTTTCTATCCTTTTAAATAGATTTCAGCTGGTTATTATTTATTCTTCACATCAGACATTTACACATGTGTAAATCAGTACATCAAAGGATGTATTAGTCATAGACAAAGAACAAGCAAACATCTTCAATTTCTGGTTTATTTATAAGGTCCATTATTTTATACACCACAGGACAGCTTGGATTTAAACAATATAGGCAATTCAGCGTGGAGAGAATCGGGGAAGCTCATCCCTTTATACATCAAATAACCTGAGGAAAGAGAAACAAAACAAGTTTGCAATTGAAAGTACGTAACGAGCCACATAATCTGCAATAACAATGTGCAAAAAACAGTAGACCAGCATGCACATGCACAGTTCGAGGTAGCACTGGGAGGCATCAGTTACTAATGGCTGAAGCATTTTTTTTTTTTTAAATCCACACTGCCCTTCCAGGTACCATGTTATGGTGTGGTGCAGTCTCACCTTGATAAGCTACAACTTGTCAATCCCCAGCTCTTCTGGTGTTGAGATGCCGAGTTCTGTGAGGGTGGGCTTTAGCTCTTGGATCAGGTAGGGATAGATGTCTTTATGGGGGCCTGCTTTGTCCTAAGATAGAGATAAAA
>VUQR01024567.1:2941-13252 GCA_015108515.1 Hemichromis elongatus
AAAAGGAGGCTCAGAAAAAAAAAAAAAAAAAAAGGAAATTAAAAAAAAAAGTTTTTTCCTCTGGTGCAATTTCTGAAAACTTGCAGCGAAGTCGTAATGTCAAAGTGTCAGGGGATGAAGTGTGATATCCCGAGGATTGAAGCAAAGGGATTGAAGTTTCAACAGCCAATCAAGATCACAGGGGAGCTTTCTGGGTTTTCCCTGAATGAACATCACAGACGGCGTGCCACAGTGGTCGTAAATTCAATCTAAGCTGAAGTAAAGTGTCAGGATAGGTAGGCTGGGAGTGACATGTTAGCTCTGCATACAAAACAAGATTATAACAAATCAAATCTGGAAGAAGCAGCAGCAGAATAAAGGCCCCAAAAAGCTGTTCTGTTAGGGTTCAATCCATGGTTGAGTCTGATTTACGAACATAGATGGAAAACTGTTTCTTCTGCATGAATTTAGTAAGATTACCAAAAACATATTCATGCATAAAGAAAATGAACCTCGCCTAACTCTAAATTGTTAAACTGTTTACAAAGCGTACAGATTAGACATACACTAGAAACAGACTTGTCCTGCAGTAAGTCTGCTTAGCTGTACTCCAGTCGATTATGTGCACAAGACAGAGTGAAAGCAATGTGCAGTGACGTGTCAGACTGAATTACAGAGGTGAACTGTATCTGATCTGTCCCACAGAGAAAGCAGCGGAGAGACATGCCCACTGAGGGCCTGCATGAGAAGAGCATTTAGACAACATGTTTTAATCAGGCATTTTAAATTTAATCAGTTATAACTGAGGAAGCACATCCATTAGGAGATAGAGAAGTGGACGGAAAGTGCACACTGATTAATTGGGCCCCCCACTCCACAGATCCCTCTGTTCTCTCCGTTCTTCCCTCGAGTTCCACAGCGAGCGCTTGAAAAGTGTCTCTCCGCATTTGCCTTTTCACACTCTCGTCGCTTCCCCCGTCTCACCTGCCTAATTAACTGTCAGCTGAAGCCATTTGTTCTTCCATATTTTATGGAAGAAAGAATAAAAAAAAAAATTAAATAAAACTCCACCCGAGCTGCCATAAACCCTGAAAGGATATGTTGGGTTTGACTGGGCTCTCTGTGGATGATAAAAGCACACCAGGCCAACACTGAGAAGAAGTGATAGGAGCTTGTACAGGCAGAGAATCAAATAGGTGTTCATATATTATGTACACAGTGCTGCTGACTCTGTGTAGAATATCAAAGGGTGCAGAGGTGGGTGAGGAGCATTAAAAAACCCCTACAGCTTTCTGGCTAATCCTTAACCAGTTAAAACCAAAATACAAATTTTAAGGGGATCTTTCATGCTCTTACGGTGGAGGGATTCTCATATGAAACATGTAAAGTTTTAAATCATGAAGTCAGAGTATGTATGAGGAATATAGTATATCAGCCAACAGCTCGAACTTCATATTGTTTATTCTACTCTTGACATCACTGAGAGCATATATCCTAAATATGGTCATTATAGACACAGAACTGAAGCCACACCCACAAGCTATCTTTTATGAGGGGCTGCTAATCAGAAGAAAGTTAGAGCTTAAAGCTGAATTGCTGTACAGATAATAAAAAAAGAGATTGTTTTGAACTGTGACTAATGCAGTGCTACTTTATTACAGGCATGTGCTCGAAAATGTACATGTGCCCTTTAAATGTAGCCTGATACAATGAGCTGTGAAAATGAATGGCTCAAAATATTTTTTTGATGAAAAATACAGTAAAAGTACAAGTTTAAAAAAACATATCTTTTCTAGCTTTATTGGCCGTTTTTTTAAGCTATCAGGAAAAGGATGTTGAAAACCATCATTATCTACTCTGAAAAATTAATCAGATGAAAAAAAACAGGGAGGCTTTCATCCATCATCAGTTTAAGGCTACAATAACTTGCACCTATTTTCTGATTGCCACCTTTTACCTCTGCGAGACCGTTTTGCTCATCGCCCATGACAAATTTACTTCAAAGGAAGCCTCCATCGTGACCCATTTTCTCTTCCACCAACAGCTGAGCTTTTGCCCAATAAGGCACAAAGCGGGAATTTTCCCATGAGCCCCTGTGCATCCAAAGCTGGTAAGGCAAACGAAACGTACCGAGGCGGCCACATGAGGCAGAATTGGAGGCAATCACTTGGAGTGCTGCTAACATAATACACTGAAACATTGAAGATGATGCGAAGAGAGATTATGTACCGACTCATTAAAGATGAACAAACACAAGCTGCATTAGTGTTGCACAAAATAACCAAGATAGATGTGATGAGTGTGAATACAATAAAAAGGCAAAGGATTGGAGGAGAAAGAAACACAGCAGACACGGCTTTCATACCAAGTGAATCACTTTCTTTTTCATACACAGATGTGATAAATGACTCATTCTTTTCTATCTTCTATCCTTCCTGATAAAAACTCAAGGTCCATTTACAAAAGGACAAAGAAAATAAAGAAACCTTATTGAAATATTAGTTATTGAACAGTGCTTGGTAGGGATCTCACCAGAACTGATAGTCTGAAAACAAGAGGGCACTTTTTCGATACGATAGGTAATATAGGCAGAAAATATACAGAGTAGGATTTTTACTAAGATAATAATAAAGGTACTAAAAATTAGGTATTCATTTCCAAAACGGTTTATAGTAACAAAGACATCTTTCCCTCCTACTCCTGCAAACACACAACTTTACACAGCAGCTATAGACAGGCAGGCACACAGAACCTCTTATCCCTAACCCCTCCCACCTCTAGCAGCTGAACAGGAGCAGATCAAACTTGCTAAAGCAACTTAAAGACTGACACCCCTGTCTTTGTGAGAGATTTCTACGGGGTTGTAAAGCTCCTGTTTCAACAATGCTGAAACGATTATCAATAATATTGACCAAGCTGGTGTTAACATTACCATTTAACTATTAGCTCTCTCATTTAAGTCATGATCAGGATAGGGGCTAGCAGCTATGACTAATGCTAACATTATTGTTGGAGCTAGGCAGTCCTGCCCAACTGGAAGGGTAATGGACAGTGTTAATTTAAAAGGCAGAAAAGTGTTATGCTTTGTAAGAGCAACTAGACAAAAACAGCGGCAGTCATTAACAACTTAACAACAAATTTAACAACTACTTTATCAGCTATGATCATACAACCAAGTCACCAGGAGCAGAGGAAATAATCACGCCTGTGGGTAAATACACTTGCACCAATGAGTGCTGTTCTAATCTTTATTTATGCATTCATTTTTGATAAAACAAAATGAAATCCTAGTATCGTAACAACCCTGCTGCTTGGTTTCTTAAAGTTGAACCTGTGCAGCACCAAAACTAAAGGGAAATTTAGAATACTGGATTTGAAAACAATCCAGTTCAATACCTAAAAAAATGGTGTTCACACTATTAAAATGTGTTGTAAAAATGTTTTTTGACAGATAAAATAAATAAAATGCCACTCAGTTTCAATGTTATGGACTCCAGGTAAAAAAATCTCAGACAAAGCCACAGAAGGGAGATTAAAACCTTAATATAAAGCATGAA
This sequence comes from Hemichromis elongatus, assembly GCA_015108515.1. NCBI lineage: Eukaryota > Metazoa > Chordata > Actinopteri > Cichliformes > Cichlidae > Hemichromis > Hemichromis elongatus. The sequence continues at coordinate 6,478 of VUQR01024567.1, forward strand.
AAAAAAAGCAAATTATATTTAACAGTATTTGCCAGATAGATACTGAAGAATAAAAAATACTGAACAAAAGCAAATTGACAATACTTAGAAGCAACTCCTCAATAAAAATCATTGTATCTAGGAGGACCAATATGGTGTGTACTCCTAGAGGAAGAGCAGAATATCCACAGCAACAGCAAAACAATATGTAGTAAGTTAGCAATGAATGCAAAAACCCCCATCACACTTTAAATTAATAGATATTACAATTTAAAAAGTACCATCGTGTTTTCCTGATAACATATGACCCTAAAACTTTCACCCTACATGAATAGAATAACCACAACATTCAAAAAAAGAAAGCTAAAGTAAAGTAGAACAGGACCTACTTTGGAGCGCCAACCGACTAATCTAGAAATCTGAAGCAATGCCATTGTGTAGCGCAAGCTAGCACGACACTGTACCCTCATAAAACAAGCAATCACTGTAGGGAATGAACCGAGATTTCTTACCTATTGCCATTTCTATGATGCTCATTTGGCTCTCTGAAGGGAAAAGGATTTTTGGCGGCTTGTCTGTCAGGGGAGCTGTGAAAAGACAAACAGAAAGAAAGAGAGAGCGAATTAAATTCCACATCTTTTCTCCTCGGTGGACTGTGGGAGTATGATTTATTCATTAAAGAACACAATAAAAGCGGCATTTAAATGGGAGCAAACACATTGAAATATATATATTTAAATGGTGGACAGAAGAAGAAGAAGGAGTAGACAGGATGAATTACCCGGACTCAGAATTACCCAGTCAAAGCTTTAAATATCAGTGTGCATGCTTTCAAAGCAGAAGCTACTTCAGTACTAATGCCACTCATTCTTTGTGTAAGTCACGATACGGCGGAATACATTACAAACTGTTTTGTACATACAGGGTTGTGCAGCTACTCAACCATTTCCAAAAACACCGTGTAATGTCAGGTAAAAAAAAAACAAAAAAACATTTGCAGCTGCAGTGGGCACGGGAAGGTCGAGAGCTGCAGGAAGAGATGCTGTCCTTTCAGCTGTGTACAGCTCATTATGACTGCAACACGGGAGTTTCACAAATGCTTACAGTACAACAGCGGTGATATTAAAATCAACCTAAGAAAAACAAAACCGCCCGAGACCAGCAACGAGATATAAATGATCAATATGTCAGCCACGAGCATGTTGCTGATTTAAAAGCCTATCACATTTGACACGAGAACAGCCTTCGGTCCCAACTCCCTTCGAAATGCACCAACTCCAATTAGACAGCTGCTGAGTAACAAAAGACGTGCACTTAGAGGCTCCTCATTATAATGATTCCCTAATTGGTTCTAGTCTTCAAAGTGGCATCGGAGAGGTTTTCTATCTTTGCACGCTTGGAAATACTCTGAGGGATGAGGCTTTATTTTTTTTTACAAATGAGTTGAGGTTTGACTGGAGCAGCGATCATTGAGCTGAACCTGGGAAAAATGAGCCTGGGTTTACAGAGTCAACCGACAAGATGGAGGCGAGTTTTCTTTTTTTGAAATTTAAACTGAGCTGAAATCCCACGTAATATAATTCAGCATGACGCGAGATGGTATCATAAAACATGTTATCCCAACAACCGATCCTTCGTGGGCACTCAGATCTTCATTTGGCCTCCGTGTAGAGCAGCAAATAGCAGCTGAGAGCTTTATGATGCAACTCAAAACCCTTTGAAATGATTTCTCACTGATGCTGCAGGCAAGATTCTGTCTTGAGGAGGCCAGTAAAACACATTATAAAAATTACACTATTTTGGTCTAACTATTTGGCTCGTTTTTCAAGAAAAGGATATTTTTACATCACCCATTTTAGCAGGTGATGTAACTGGTACTTATATCAAATGGTACCGGAAGTTTCTTATTAGCTTATTATCTATAGCTTTGTAACGAATAGTGCTAACACTTTATTTTAGGGAGCTCTTGGTCAACAATTGTTGCTAATTAGCATCCACAGTGGTAGCACATTCCTCCTTTAGTGGTCACTATAAAGTACTTATTCATTATTTGGTCATGCAGAATAGAATAATTGGCTTATAATGACCAGAAAAGATATCATATTCTGATGATGCATGCTAATAAGCCATTACTTCTAACAGTGAACATGTGCACATTAATATAAAATGTCAGCTGACATTTTACATTAATATATATTAATATATTAAATGTCATTCAAATAAATACAAAACGTTGTCTCCTGTTCTGCCACATCTACAGATTTGTTTGTTTAGGCCTTACTCACACAGACCTTGAGACCAGTCAGTGAGCTGCTAGAAAATATGTACATCTCAACCAGCTGACAAGTGGTTGCAATATGAAAAATATTATGAGATACCGCAAAAATACCTTATTGTATGTACGTATAGAAGACTCCAACTTGTCTGCAAACACTGGCCGACTAGTTAGCGATTGGAGACCGGAAACAGAGACCATTTGCCTTCAAAGTCAAAGTTGCGCCTTTTGTCTTCAGAGTAGGACACAACTTTTGTTTTGAAGGAAAACACTCTCTGGCGTTTGCCACTCTTTTCAAAATTTCACTACTGCTCAGGGGTCAGAGGCAAGTGTTTACAGAAGTCTCCCATGCAAACTATAAATTATTGTGGCTCCTTGTCCTTGTGACCTAAGAGATCATAACACGGTTTGCGATGCTCACCATCTTTCACATCGATTTCATCTAACCAATACTGGCAAGCTCCAGAAACCACTTGCCAAAAAGTTGGGCAATAAACATTTCCCCCCAGTGACCAGATATTGCAGGTGGGTCACTTACTGATCTCACAGCCCGTGTGTATCGGGTTAGGTTTGGTTGGTTGTGAAGTGTCTCCTGAGCTAAAGCCTCATACCTTGTTGCCCTATTCATCCATCTCTGCCTCCTCCCTAAGAGGTTTTTCAGCTCTCGAAAATAAATATGCTACTTAGAAAAGCATTTACAAGGATAGTAGATGTTCTTGCCCGGTAAAGTGTGCACTTTCAACAAAAAAGCAGAAATGACTTGATTGACTCATTTTATTTTTTTTATCTAGTCGATTTAATCTGAAGAGGATGGCTGGACTTTCAGGAGAAAAACAGTTTGAAAACATCATTTTAGAAGGAAAAAAAAATGGACAAGAGTTCCAATGTCAAAACAACTGACCGACAAAACCATATTGTGGCCTGAAAAAAAAAGCTCATGCAATGAGTAGCAATATGAAAGCAGGAAAATGCCTCGGCGCTCATTAATTACTGATTTTAAAAAAGGAGCGCAGCAAATTATGCCTGTGCCAGGCATATTTTAACGCCAGAAAAAAGAAAAAAAAACTCATTACCTTAATTACCTTTTTCTTGATGAAATACGCTTAGATTATTTTGTTTCATTATGACATGAAAAGAGAAGTGAGTTTTTTCCACTCTGATGGTTCGTCTTCTGTAAGACAACGCTGATTCTGAAGAGACGAGATGGCGCATAGGAATGTATTTATAGAAACATGAAAAGAGAACTGAGCCGAGGATACAAACATCAAACATGGAGCCACAGCTCGCTGCATATGCTCTTACTGTAAGGTGCATTTGTTGTGTAACTTCAATTGTACATTGTAGTTTGTATATCAAAACCAAAACAATACTTTGTCATAATTGCTCAAATCCATAAGGTCCAATCTAACCCAAAGACCTGTTCTGCTGTACTGCTGCATGAGCAATTTTGTGTCAAATTAATATTGCAAGCACTTCTTCTTTTCAGCTGCTGGAAATTTCATTGGCCGAGCTTTGCATTATGGAGAAGCAATCCTCGCTACTGCCTCCAGTAACACCTGGAGGTAGGAAACCATGATAGCTACAGAAGTTACACAATCGATTGCCAGGATGTGAAAATTGAAAATGTAGCACGGGGTTGGAAGAGTCTGAAAGCTTTAAGAGTCCTGCTGGCACTAGCATCAGGAATACCAAAAATGTTTGCCCCGTGGCATTCATACAGCTGTACACAGCAAAAAAACCCAGCAGGTATGTGCAAAGCGAGTATTAATTTCTAATCATTATTTTAAAGCCGAGGAAACGTGCTCTCTACAGCCAATTAGCTTCTGAATATGTTTGTTCAAATATTCTCAAGGTTTATATACTCTGAGATTCTGGCAATATCTGCGTATTTACTGACTCCGGGTTTTCTAACAAGGGACCAACCTTAAAAGTTTAATTTGAAAGATCATATCAGGCATCGAACATTACTGTACAGTATTGTGCAAAAGTCTTAAGCCACTACTCGTTTCTTTATATTTGGCTTCCAAGGACTTCAAATGGTCTCGAGGAAACGTTCTACTCACTTTTTTGAACACTGGCTTTTCTTCCACTTTCAGTCCGGTACTTGCACATGACCATTTTCAGAGGAACATTGTTGTTTTTTTGTTTATTTTCAAAGTCACTTAAAACTGACCTATGAATCATTCATGCATACAAACAGTACCATCTCAAGAATAAACCAGTGTGTGTTGACAGATACCAGACAACTGTTGCAAAAACACTTAGCGTTTTCCATTTCTTTATCTGAATCTATGAAAAATGCAAAAGATAAGACACTTTGACAGCCATAAAATAGTAATTTTACCCCTAAAATTAATTTCCAAACAGGAAAGCTTAGCGTATCTAAGCGTGCAGTATATACTTAAAAAAAAAAAAAAAACTTAAACGTTGGAGGCCTATAAAATTATCTACAACAGGTGAACCATGTCTGAAAGTCACATCCTTCAGAGATAGAAAAAGAGCCAGCAAAGACCTGACACAGGACCTGAGAGATATACCATCATTTGATAACTACTGTTCACTGAAGCCTCATCAGAAATGGTTTCAGTGGAAGGTTGGCTGTCAAGCAGCCACTTTCAAGGGAAACGGGAGAAAAGACTGAGGTATGCCAGATTATAGACTTATTATAACTTTCATTTTGTATGTAATTTTACCATTTCACCACTTTTTAGCTGAGGAAGTTTCCTTTGACCTTTCCAGCTTTGGAATTTCATGATTACTGGGCAAACAGGATTAGTTCACTCAGTCTCAGTTAAAGGGGCATGACACGTTTTTTCACTCACTCAACTTGCAATTAACTGGCTTGACTTTTTTCTTTTTTTAAATGCAGAAAAGTCATGCTTAAATTCAAATGTGAAGGCTAGTTTTGATTTGCTGTTTGCACTGAACGAGTTCAAGGTGAAATCCCAAACTTGGAAGGCAATCAAAGTGCCGATGTATTTTTTAACAAGCTCAGAGAACACGGGCTCGATTCTTGGCAAAAGCGGAACCATTTCGAAGCTAAAGTTAACAAAGTAGGAGAAAGCTGTTTAACTGTAGTAGAAATACTGCCCTTCACTGAAATCAAGGGCACGCTGCTACTGATATGCTGTTCGTCAGTGGGATCCCAACATGCTGGAAGGCATGCAAACGCGCATTCACACACAGACACACAAAGTTGAGATGCATTAGTGAAGCTGGCTGGTCTTCAAATACAAAACCATAATTCTGTGGTGGGTTATTATGAGTGGGAGTGGGCAGGCTTTTCACCGGGGGGCTAGAAACACATCCAGGCTGACCTGTTTCCCTGCACACAAACACAGATATATTATAAGCCCATTACACACACTCACACACAGCCATCCGTGCACACATAAACACTAAAAAGCTTGATGCTGGCATTAGCTGAGGAGAAAATGGGTAACCTTTCCCTTTACAGTCCCCTAAATACAAAGACTTATCATGTTCATTTAAAGTAAATAATAGTGTTTTGTTGGGTAGAAAAAGCAGGTAAGTACAGAAAAACTACACATTAAATATCCTCTATGTAGGAATATAGCCACAAACTACACAAAAATAAGTACTTTAGTGTAATATATTATCCAAATATCTCACATCACATTACTATGGAAGTCTTAAGCCAAAGAGAAAGGACAGTATTTCTTTTTTCTCTTTCAAAGTTTTTCTTTGGACATTGGATGCTTTTCCCCTCATTTTTAGTCTATTTCATGTACCTGACCCTTTCCAGAGAAATGTTTTTTGTTTGTTTGTTAAGCAACTGCACACTGACTTATGAATCATTTAAGCATAAAAAAGAAACTTAGCTCAAGGGATGAACAACCGTTGTTCTATCTACACCAGGGGTCTCGACCTCCAGGCCTCGAGGGCCGGTGTCCTGCAGGTTTTAGTTATCACCCTGGGTCAACACACCTGAATCAAATGATTAGTTCATTACCAGGCCTCTGGAGAACTTCAAGACATGTTGAGGAGGTTATTTAGCCATTTAAATCAGCTGTGTTGGATCAAGGACACATCTAAAACCTGCAGGACACCGGCCCTCGAGGCTTGGAGTTCGAGACCCCTGATACACATAACACATTATTTGTTCTTGTTTCTTTAGCTGAATCTATGAAAAAAGCCAATGATAAAATAGTTGACTGACTTAAAATAATATGTTTGCACCAACAAAGGGATTCCCAAAGAGCTGTAACTAGAAAACGCCTGTGTCCTTAGAAATTTTTGAGGAAACTTGACAAATGCAGAACAAAGGTGAAATCACAGGAATAAAAATATCTCTATGGAATAAATAAAAAAAATCCAAGACCTGAGAGGTCTAAGGAGCTGTAAGGAAAAGGCGTCTGGACTTCTTTAGGTTGCTTGAAGATGTTTCACCTCTCATCCGAGAAGCTTCTTCAGTTCTAGAGTCAAATGGTGGAGAGTCCCATATTTAAGCCTTGTGGGAGTGTCCCTCGTAGAGGGACAATGGGCCCCCTACTGATCCTC
>VUQR01024568.1:0-23427 GCA_015108515.1 Hemichromis elongatus
CACACTCACACATGTACACAGTCACCGTCACATCATGAACCCTTCATTACTGATATAACACACATGCAATGCATTGCCTTTAATAACAGAAAAAAAAAAGAAGGGCCAGCATTTGTGATGTAAAGTTAGGACAGAGGTTAGAATTTGCCTAATGAGATGGAGTACCGCTGTGACTCTTTTTTTAAAGTCCCACTCAAGAATGTGTGCGTGTGTGCTTGTCTGGTGCACTGTTGTGTGCTGTGTCATTGTATACTTTCACACTCTTCTGTGGCTGCTGATCACAAGGACGTGTTGTGTAGCTACGTCATTCAGGCTGAACTTCATTATTTTAACTTTACCCTACACGCTTGACTTTGATCAGTAGATGATCCATGGACATGTGACACATAATACAAAAAACATATTTCATAGCACTTCAATAATTATGTGCTGCATACTTAATCGGTAATGAAATTAAAACAAGTAAAATCATAACTGCACAAATATTTGAAATTAAAAATAAATGGTAAATGGCCTGTATTTGTATAGCGGTTTACTAGTTCCTAAGGACCCCAAAGCACTTTACACTTCCACCCATTCACACACACATTCACACGCTGGTGATGGCAAGCTACATTGTAGCCACAGCTGCCCTGGGGCGCACTGACAGAGGCAAGGCTGCCGGACACTGGCGCCACCGGGCCCTCTGACCACCACCAGTAGGCAACGGGTGAAGTGTCTTGCCCAAGGACACAACGACCGAGACTGTCGAAGCCAGGGCTCATAAATTTTGAGAAAATTGGTTTTAGCTAACCAGCTACTCTCAACTATTAATTTTACCCAGTAGGCTGCACTGTTTCAATGAATATGTCCTTTCATTGTACTGTATGTATATAACTGTCTGTTTCCATGCTTAAAGCATGCTAATGACTTCAGATATGAATCCTATGGAATTACATGGATTGCATTAATGTTCATTATTAAAACCTTTGATTTACAGAAATGAAATCTAAGCTTGGGTTTAAAAAAGAGAAAAAAATAAACAAACAACAACAACGAGACAGTGATTGGAACCTTTTAGCATTGATGATATTTGATTATACAGTGTTTGTTGTTGGTGACATCTGAGGTTGTTCCCACACTTTTATATAACTAGCCTGACTTTTCTGGAGTACATAACAGATTGCAGTACAGTATGTACCCGTACGAGGTGAAATAAACACACTGGTCTGGTGACGACAGAGTGAGAAGCATGTGAATGCCTGTAAATTCACGCTCAGTTATGTGTTTAAATTGATCAATGAAGCGACGCTAAAGCCTGACTTATTGAGACAGTGCAGCATAGCCCACACTGGATTACTGTACAGTCTAATAAAGAGCAACAAGACATTGGTGGGATTTAGATTCTATGCAATCACTGTTTAACTTTATATCTTTAATTAAACAATACTTCAGCCATCATGAGTGACTTCACATACAAAATGATATATATTCACATCTTTGAGGGTTTTTTTAATCCAGTTGTTAAGAGTGAGCTTAAGATAGTCCTCAGATGTTGGAGCTTTGTCTCTGAGCTCTCACAGCCTTTGCTGTTTTGTTTTTTTTTCTTTTTTAATTTTATGTCCCCCGTGATGCCAGAAACCTGAATTAGAAAAGATCTTCAGTCAAGCTCTTATAGAATGAATTAATTCATACATTACAGTAGTCAGAAGTGAACAGACTATTGTGGTTAAAAGAAAAAATAGGAATAGAAAACAAACCGCAGTAAAGGAGTGAAGGACCCTTTTATTTACAGAGTGATCTGACTCAGATGTACATCTGCAAAATGGCCAATAGACCAAACCGTAACCTGACAACTTAAACTGACCTGCTAACAATGATTCAGATAAGTGATGTTACTCAAAGTGGCTTTTGCCTCTCATTTAAAATAAAAGCTGACATTCTGTGTAAAGGGTCTGCTTATGTGACAACACAACTAAATGGCACCTAGTCATAAATCTACAGTGAAAGGGACTCAACCTCATTTTAACCCAGTTTTAGTAATATGTGCCCTTGATCAGTTTTCTTCAGTCCCATCTTGCCTTCTTCACAAAGCGTGCATAATTTCTCTGTTTCTAACCCTCTGATGAGACACTGTCGTTTTGATTTTATATAATAACATCAGTTAAATGTGACAATTTTAATAACTTCATGTTGGGGTTGTTTGCGCAGCTAAAGCCTAGCAAAATGCTAAAAAAGCAAAGTTTATAACATCACTGACCACTTCATTGGGTACAATTGTTCTGATCTGTATGATGTAAGTTAGGCTATTTCCTTTAGAAAACAGCTTATGTGATGCATCTGTTAAAGTGGATATATTATGCTTTTACTTACCGTGTGTGTGTGGCCATGATGGCTAAGATAACCTGCTGAAGTACAAACTGAGCATTGGAATGGGGACGAAAGGTGATTTTAGTGACTTTGAACATGGGATTATTGTTGGTGCCAAAGAGTCTGGTCTGAGTATTTCTGAAAATTAAATAACCAATCAATAAAAGCAAGATATGTGGAAGAGCATCTCTGAGCCTGAACCTTGAAGGAGAAAGGCTACAACAGCTGAAAACCACACCGAGTGCCACTCCTGTCAGATTTAGAACAGAAAGTTTGGGCTACAGTTTAAAAAAGCTCTGATTTCTTGATCATGACAATGAGTCCGATATACTTGGATGGCTTCCACAGTTGATAGATCTGAATCCAATAGAGCACCTTTGGGATGTGGTGAAACAACAGATTCTCATCATAGATGAGTGGTCAAAGAATCTGCACCAACTGTGTGATGCTGTCATACCAATATGGCACTAGCGAGGTAAAACTATTAAAGTGTCTGGGGAGTGTATATGCGTATTAAACTGAAATTACCTAAAGGTACATTTATGATTTGGGTAACAAAGAAACTCTAATTTATATAGTCTAATCTATATAGCAGATTTTTTTTTTAAATTTTTTAGCCCAGTGTCAAATGTTTTCACAAATTCAAATTAGTTTTCCAGAGTTTGAATGTTAAAAAATCTTTCATTGTGGGGATATATACAACTAATACGAACTGTTTCTGAGCGTTTTTGTTCATATTTTTGATGACAAACGGACAAAGCAAAAGTAAACTCACATATGAATGTTTCACCTAGGGGGGTGATTAAACCCAACACATGAGGAAATGCAAACAAATAACCCACACGCTACACATCCCTGTCCACCCTCAGATGCCATGCCCTCTTCTTTGTCCTCAGCGTCTTACACTCTGATCAGTCTTTTTATCCCTGCAGTCTATTCTTATATAAGAGAAGGTGGGAGAATACCTCACTCCTCCTACCGGACTTAACGTGGTGCCAGTCAAATCCCACTCTCAGCACCTTTTAAGTAATTTTTATCAGAAGAACTGGCTAAAGAATATTACATAAGATAAGCCCATGGCAGTCTGTCGCTGTGAAACCTATCTCACTTTCGGCGTTGCACAAGAGCCACGCGTGTTGTAAAACATACACGCTCGCTCACACCTTGCTGTGTACATATCCATGCAGTAGGAAACGAACAGCACACACACCCACACAGAGACAAACACAGTCACTCTTTACATAATTCTATAGGCTTGCATGCTCCCTGTTTTCTTATAGCGTTGCTGCAGAGTGTTTGCTCTGTTGCTGCTGCGCTGTTAGAAAAACAGAAAATAAACATCCACGTTTTGCATGTGACCACATACACGCGCGCGGGCGAGCGCATAAGTAACACTATACTCCCAGTTGTGTTCTTGATAGACGACAGTGACTCATCTCCTGTGTGCATCAACAGTGTGCTTATGGAGTGGGTGAGAATTGAAATGCCAGTTACTGTTCATTTAGTGTATTATTGCTATCTGCTGTATCCAAGAGACAGCAATGGTGCTTAAAAAAAATTTACACTGTCAGGTGCAAAACAGAGAGCAGTTTCCCTTCTGATAAAATGATTAATATTAAACCTCCACGCCTGTCTTCACTTACCACTACCTCTGTGTTTACTCTCCTCCTGCAGTCTGGCTTCAGCACTGTAATGCTCCTGACGTGTCTATGCAAATCTTGCGTGTGTGCCAACACACTGTTGCTTCCATCTCTCTGACCTATTGAGTCAGCTTTATTTCAGGCGTTTATTCTTTTCACCTTTTTTCTCCGTTTCTCATACATCCCATCTCTCTTCCCCTTTCCTTCAGGAAAAGAACTTGGATTGGTTCCCTCGTATGAGAGCCATGTCTCTGGTGAGCAGCGAGGGAGACAACGAGCAGAATGAGATGCGGTCTCTGCAGGAGAAACTGGAGAACACTGCCAATCTGGTAGCTCAGCTCTCAGGCCAGCTGGCTGAGCTCAAAGAACAGGTAGAATGCTACTTCAGGCCATTTTTCATGCTCTTGTGGGAAAGGTCTCTTTTGAGCATTGTGTTATTTGTAATTGCTTAATAGCACAAAGCAAAACTGCACCTTGGTCGGTAGCTGACTGCCACGCATGGGCTGTGAACTCCACATGTCACATGACTCCTAAAAGCACCGACAGGGGAAGAGGTCACGTTAAAGATATAGCTTTAGCAGTGTCCCTGTGTTCTCAGTTTATTCATGCAGATGGATTCTGCTACTGAAAGCAGCACGACAGGTGACTATCACGTCAGCAGTCAACACGACTGAGAGCCGCCAGTGAGCCTCTGGCTGTTTGGATGACTAGCACCGCTGCAGTGTGACTGATCACTCTCATCACCTGCCTCCTCTGCATGTGATTCCAGTCACAGGCCTGTCCTTGTTCCTCTTCTGCCTAATGTGTGAAAACAGCTCCTAGTGGGGCAGAATAACACTCCAAAAAAAAAAAAAGAGAACAGCTACTGTCAACCTCTGCAAGCAGTAAAGTTAGTAACATCTTCCTGTGAGCTGGGATCTCTCATGTAACCCCCAGTAACAGCTCAATATGTGTTTTATTACAGTGCTGTTGAACAAAGATGGGAAAGCATTACCTTTCAATCTGTTTTGCGTCAGCTGTAGGCGGACCTATTCTAATCTAAGTTTGACGGTTCTATTCTGACTAATAAGGAGTCATGGGGTTAGCTTAAATGCTACTCCACCTATATGGTAAACAGAAAGTGTAGTTTACGCCACGGGAGGTGAGCGTGTTTATGGAGCGTTAGGTGAGGCCCAACCACAGCTCTGCAGTCACAAGGGAGGTCTGCAGGTCTCACACCAGATATCAACTCAAGACTGTTTCTCACTGGGAGGAAAGTTCTCCTGCAGCTCCTCCCTCATTACAACCTTTTACTGACCTCTGCACACTATCACAGCTGAGACTGTGTGCAGGTTTGTGTGTGTCACTACTTAGCAGTGTGGGTTTCAGAGTTCTGCACAGCCTGCTTTTTTTTTCCCGCCCCCTTTATTATGCACATACAGTTTACGGCTTACAGAACCACTGGACCCCATTTGTGACGTCAACACTGAAAACCACTGTAAATGTGAACCAGCATTTCTGATTCATTTACACACACACACTTACTCTTATACATCCACTGTGCAGGTCACAGTTCTGCACACTCCCACACATGACTGTGTCCTCTAATGAAGTTTCCAAGGGACATTTTAGTTTCCAGTCATAACGGCAGTGTTGAACAAGGTTATTTTCATGCAGCCGTGCAGAAGATTACATCTCAATCAATTTAAAATTGATAGAAGAATGTTGTAGAATAACTGTGTAACTCCTGAAATGACAAATTCAATGGTTTTTTTGCTAAACTAAAACAGTTATCTACAGTTAAATCTACATGCACTGCAAGTTTATGTTTATATGTATAATATATATAACTGCACTAGTACATTAATGACAAGAAACCAGGTTTCTGTGTGTGCTACATACAGAATTTACAAACCTCACTGTTTTGTTTTGTTTTTTCCTCTTCTCCTCAACAGATGACAGAACAGAGGAAGAACAAACAGAGGCTTGGATTCCTGGGTCCTCCTCAGCCCAATCATCCCATTCCAACTCACTGAGCGCTGTGAGGTTCACAGTGGCACGTCACTTGACTATAGGCTCACTATAAAGCCAGAGAGAAATGCAGACACACAAACTCTGGCCTTGAGAACAACATTTGTACTCAAATGTACACCTACAATTACTGATGTCAAAATTTGCAAGGGAACAGCGAGTGCTGATGCTTAATTTTAGACATAGTGCCTTTTCTGTGACACAAAGTGACACAAACGCGGCCTTATTTGGAGACAGTGTGTCTTTTGTATCCACTGAGCCATAAGGGGCACGCTCTTGTGTACAGAAAAACTGGTCTGTCAATGATTGACCAGGCACAGCACACACCTTCCAATGTAGTGATAGCGTGCCAGACAGAGGCTGAGGGAAATGTTAAGGTAGGTTAATGGTTAAGTGCTGTCAAGTTTGTGGACAGCCCTGTCTTGGCCTCTGCTCCACCACTGTCATAGTGCTGATCAGCCAGCCCCACAGAGGTCAATGATTGGCTTGTAGGCTTCCAGGGGAAGAGTGTGCACACTAAGATCAAGAATTCTCCCTTTTACCTTTTTAGATTTTTGTTTGTATCTATGAGAAAATTGTTGGTTCATAACTGGAGGAGTATTTTTCTATTTTGGGGGGAAAAAAGACTCATGCTGCCTTACTCGTTAACTTTTAGAAATGGAACATTGCAATTGCTGAAAGTGCACTTTTTAAAAAAAAAAAAAAAAAGGTAAAATCCTTTAACTGCAAACAGTAACAGGTTGGTTTGAGGTATTATTATTATTATTTGAATGCTTTGTGTTCTGTTTAAATATGCATTCACTGCACCACTTCAGTTGCCTTTTACAGATGTCATATATATATATAAATGTGAATAAACTTATTTCCTGTGCAAAACTTACTTGGTCTTAAATCATATATTGATACATCTTGACTGAAGATGGTAAGCTCAAGATTTTTGTTACGTTATGAACATCGTTGTGTTTATTGAGATGTAAGCTAATACTGTCATTTACTGTATCTGCTCTAACATCCATCTCCTACTGTTTCATAAAGTGTCTTTTAGTGTAAATAATTTTCACTAGTCCTTCGTGAAGTGCAGTTGAGAAGTCTGCAGTTGTTTTAAATTTGCAAAGATGAACACCAGACTATGGCGTATTCTGTCACTCAGTGTTGAGACACTGTCAGCTGAAAGGCAGTGTGTAGAAAAATGTTTCAGCTTTCTAGTAAAGTTCACCTCAAATCTTCTTATTGGGAATGGATGAGTTCTCACCATGAGTCGCTCTACACAAGTCTTAAATTACTTGTGCTTGTCCATGAGGTGGATGCAGGATCTCACATCTTCCTTTAGAAGAGCTATGCATGATTCAAATTACAAAATAATCTTTTTAACTTTGCTTATACACAAGTATAGTGCGGCCGCTCAGTTCATCGTCTGTCCGTAACAAACTGTTTTACTTTAAGCTAAGTTTCCACTGACTGTCTGCGCCTGGTAAAGATGTTGTCTACATTAATGGAAACTCTGACTGTGTATAATATAAGTATCCATGAATAAATATGGTAGAAAATGGTAAAAAAAAAAATAAAATCATTCAATACAGAATCATCATCAGGTTTTTATCAAGTAGTTTATTAAATCTGCAGCTCTTCATGTGTGAGATGAATGGCTGCCTGACCTTATAAAGTTTGCCAACATTTGCCTGATTTAAGTGTCTATAGTTTCAAAATGTGCAATAGCTGAATTCAATGGGTGGGCGATGTTGAATCTGTACGCTTAGCTGTCTAGCAATCAGAGATACCAAATGTTTAATTAGATAACCTTGTCATTTCAATCTATCATATCGGTTAGTGAATAGTTAAAATAATCACATCCATTTAATTAGATTTAAATTTAATACAGTACTTAAAAATTAGTTTTTAAACAAAAATGAAAGATTGTACAGCATTTCTAGACCAGTAACGATCGGTGAAGGTATGATGGGAAAGCAAAATAGGTGTAATTATTCATTAGTTTTTACAACAAATTAAGCTGTAACACCTGAGATTAGATTTGAATATTGCGATTGAAACCATATGGAAAACAGCTGGATTCATACAGATCCATACAAAAAAAGTAGTTAAAATAAATGTGGAAAATATTGTATTGTATTGTATTAACGGCATTAATGAACTGAAGCATTAGCTACAAAGCATTAGCTAGCTTTGTTTCCACGCATGGAAATCCCCACTGGTCCACAGTCATGACTTGAGGAGGTGGTGAATTCAAACCAGTCTGTGCATCTGTCTGTGCTTGTGTATGAAATTTGAAATGATTAACTAGTCTCAGAAAGTAAACTGGTCTCTTATCCTGTCTTGTCATTTACCCTCTGCAGAGAAGCCCATCCTTCTTGGCTTCAGTTCACTGTTTACGCTGGCAGGCCTGCATTTGCTCCTGCTGCCTGTGACAGCCATTAAAATTAGTTCACGCAGTGCCATAATGGCGAGCAGCTGTCACTGCGCTGACAAGAAGGGTTAAGTGCAGCTTCGCTGGAATGTATTGCACTCTGAAATGGAAAGGAGGTAGAGGCTAATATCAGGAACATCACTGTTGTCTGGCAAAAGTCTTAATGCTATATTATAACACCACTGCTTCACCTTGAATCACTTCCTAATCAGTGAATATTTATGTTTTGACCCTGGAGAGAAAGCATTTAACTTTGATGTCCATTTACTATTAATGGCTAGTGCTTAATTTCATCCTTGGTGATTACCAAACCCCTTTTAATGCACACAAGAAGTGGGTTTTGTTGTTGTTGTTTTTTTTTTGCTTTATGAACACAACCTCAGACACATTTGGATCATCTTCAAGTCACATGCTTAGCTTTTGTGTATTCAGTAGAGCAAGTAGGAAAACACCCAGATCAGTAAACATAAGGCAAAATCGGAGACACCTCTGTGCCTGGAATGCATTTTGACACCAATGCACAGAATTAATCAAGCCATGTTTAGCTGGAAATAAAGAGCCTCTACATATAAATGATCAAAAACACTGATGTTATTCAGTCTATTTTAGAGATGCAGTGAGCACCGTTTTGCTTTGTGTCAATACACATATTGATCTTCTGTCTTCTGCAGTTTTCTCTAAAGAGTCAAAGCAGCATCAGCGGCCACCAGAGTCAAATATTAGATGATGCTTTTTTTTGTTTTGCCTGGAAAGACAAACTGACCACACAAAGCTGTTACCTACCATCGAGGTGGGTGGAAGGTCCCTCATCGCACTCATTTTTATAAATAAACGTGCCCTCATGACGACTTGCATGTGACTTCCTTTGTATGGCAGTGAAGCTGAGCCGTTTGTGGTCACATGATGCATTGACATCATATCACAAAAAACAAGCACATGGAGGAATATTGTTTGCCGTCTCACACACACACAGTTGTGTATCATGCATGTGTCATGTCTCTGTGAGCAGTCACAAGTAAGTTATGATCAAAACAAATTGTAACCAAACTAAAAGAGAGATTTTTGTCTTTGCTATGGTTGCATACAGTTTCATATTATTTGTACATTTGCAATCACTCTTTACTTTCAAGAACTACATATTTTGTTAACGCGAACAAGTCATTATAATGCCTGCTTTTATGTTTTACATTGTCATGATTGGCTGGTCTTCTTGCTGGATATACTGTGGTTTGTGATTGGCTGTGATTCAGCAATAATAATACAAGTTTTAATGTAAAGATCAATTAATTATTCTAAATGCAATGTTCAGTCTCCATTTGAACTCTATATACACTCACTAGACACTATTAAGTTCACTGTGCAAGTACTAAATTTGACCCTTTTTGGCTTCAAAATCACCTTAATTCTTCGTGGCATAGATTCAGCAAAGTGCTGGGAACATGACTCAGAGATATTGGTCCACATTGACATGACAGTGTCACACAGCTGCAGATTTGTCAACTATACATCCCAAAGGTGCTCTATTGGACTAAGATCTGACTGTAGAGGCCATTTGAGTACAGTGAATTCATTGTCATGTTCAAGAATCCAGTTTGAAATGACGATATGATGACATGGTGCATTATCCTGCTAGAAGCAGCCATTAGAAGATGGGTACACTGTGGTCATAAAGGGATGGACATGGGCAGCAACAATAATCAGGTAGGCTTTAGCTATTTAATTGCTCAGTTGGTACTAAGCGAGTCCCTCACCATTACATCAACACCGGTGGAATTGCTGTCATGTGATTGGCTGATTAGATCTTTGTTTAAATAGGCAGCTTAACACTTTACCTAAAGTGCCTGGTACCTGTATATGTAATTTAAAAAATAAAATAAAACTGAAACTGCATACAGCTGACAAAACGATTTGTATTTGTGCCAGATATGTTAAGACCGTCTTGAAAAATTAACTACTGGCATTTTTTTTTTATCCACATGAAATTAATTCATAAAATTTAAGACTTTGGTTAGTTAACCTTTTATCACTCTTAAAACAATGCAAAGTGTATTTGAGTCAGCACTAGTTCTACTCATCCTCTGGGCATACATTTCATTCATATGGAAACTGACTCATGCTTTCATGCTTAGCATGTTGAGATTGCAGGTAAATACTGCTAAAGTAGTAATAAATAAAACAGAAACGTATTTTATTTAAAAATAAAAACCACTATTTATATTTTTCCCTTCATAATACAGCTCAAACACTGTGAAATGATTCACCATAGGTCACTTTAGTGCAGCTGCCTGTCTGAGTCCCCCCTTTCCTCACCCCGTCTCACCCCTCCTCTCTTTGTGGCTGCAGCAGTTCCACTCCTACAGGCTGTTTGATTCATGCTGGCTGCTGGCCACCTTCCACCACAGCCCAGTTCAGTTTGAAACCAGTCTTATGAAGTGTAGGCTGCTCAGGTTATGCTACTGCACTCAGAACTGTGCGGCGTTTACTTGTACCAGCTAAAAAGGACTTTGATAATAGTTTTTATCAGGGGAATGAACTCTGTGTTTACAGAGCTGCATATGTATAGTGGCAAAATTAATAAACTAAATGATTTTCATCAAAAAAGATGTTTTTTAATTTTTAAACCCTGAAAATGAACTTGAAAATGTACATCATATAAAACAAGACTTTAATAAAAGGCAAATTTATGATGTTAGAACAATTAATAAATAAAGTATTCATTTTAAGGTTTAAGATTCTTCTTACTAATGTGTGGACACTGCTTTTTTCAATCTTGAGGCAGTTTCATTCAGTAATTGAAAATATCACACGAGGACACCATGATTTGATGTGTTTTAGGTGTCGTGGTTATGAAAGTTCTATGAATGAGATGTATGTCATGAAAGCACATGTTGATAAGAGTGAAAACACTACGCACAAAAATATGATACACAATAAGCTGCTTTTGCCTTTACAACTTCTTTTCAAAGACTAAAATTTGACATCCGGAATTACAATATTACTTATGTAAAATACAAAATTTGTGCAAAAAGCTGTTACAAAGCTGGTACAACTTCCAGCATAAATGCATTGAGCTGCTGCCACGCGATTGGCTAACAGAAATCCTGGCAGAAAACAAGCCGAGGCACACAAAAAGGCAAATATTCCAGTCCGCCAGAGTAAAGTCAACCTCACTCTTGAGCTGACCGACCACAGGCACTTCATGAGCTCTGCCATAATCAATTAAACTTTCTGCCACTGCTGGGTTGAGGAAGAGCCAATCTGAAGACCAGCAAAGAAGACCTGATAGCGGTGCTTCCACATGATGAAGGCACCAACGGCACAGACGAGCGCTTGGGCCAGATTGAGGAAGATCTGAATCAGGAAGTAAAGTGTGAGTGTACCGGTGATCACCTCGCAGTCACTGACTCCCTCATAAGTGAAGGTGCGAGCTAGTAGATCTTCTTTATCGAGTATGCAGACGCAGGTTTCTGCTCCCTCCTCACAGATGAAGCTGCTCGTCTGCTCGTAATGGTGCGCAGCAAACGCCATGACCAGCACAGAGATGACCAGGCCAATCATGCAGAGGACAAAATACAGGAGCTGTAGGGGCAGAGAACTAGCGTGAGACCAGACATTTTGAAAGCTTTCATCAGACAACCTTTTCTATCTTTCATTCAATGTGTTTTTATATTCTAATCCGGCTCCTGCTTTAGCCTGTTGTCTCATGATTACCCCACAGCGCCAAAACTGTAGCTTAGAAACAGACGTGCTGGCTCCGTGCCTATGGCAAATTAAGTTCAAAGAGATTACCCAGAATACTCCGACCCTCAGAGTACTGGTCCAGCTCTTAGCACGAAGGCGAGATATCACGTATATTCCAATGCCCTGCAGCTACAGCCACCTCTCACCTTTAGTGCGTGTCCTGTGTGAGTAGACTTGCAGAGAGCATCTAAAAATGTGACAGAGGCTTTGTGCTGTTTATGCAATTGCACGATTGCAATAACACTAAACCTTCATCTTAATCCACCGCTTATATAAAAGGAGCCCTCATTCGCTAGTGTATTTTGCTTTCCGTTACATGCTGCTTATAGAGTTATGCAAGTGATGAGTGGTGCTTGATTTGAAACTGCATTTATGTTAATTTTGGAACAGCTGTGAGATGGAGAGTATGGATGATTACAGGGGAGATATATGTACAGCAAGTGCATCAACAAGCACTCTGCTGAACAGTGTGGGCTTCACTAAACAGGTGATCTGAAAGCCCAAAGTTGAAAGTAAGGATGCTGTCGTCGTCGTTGTTAACAGTCTATGCGCTGTCCACTTTTCCCGAGCACTTCAAAACTCATAGTCATGAGTGTTTTTACACAGTTAATGAGAAATAAAGTGGTCATATGAGTCCCCATCTAACAACACAGTAACACTTAATGTGAGAACAGTTCCCTCTCCCTTTGCTCGCCTCTGTGAACCAAGGGCGACTGAAATTAATAAACACGCTCACTGCAAGGCCACAGATTCTTCAGAAAGAGAGACAGTGTAGTCGTGGATTCACTGACAAAGAGAATTAACAAATGAAAACACATTTGTTTTGGCTTGAGGGTTGTTTGAGTGCCACATAAGGAGGTACTGCAGATTTAATGCAGTTTTTTATGCTACAACAGAACTTTTGGCAAAAAAAACAAAGACACATGACATGAGGACATACCGTGCTGTGAAAAAATATTTGCCCCCTTCCTGATTTCTTTTATTTCTATAATTTTCACACTTACATGTTTCAGATAATCAAGCTAATTTTTAATATTAGACAAAGATAACCTGAGTAAACAAAAACAGAGTTTTAAATGATTGATTAACTTATTAAAGGGAAAAAAAGCTATCCAAACCTACCTGATGCTGTTTGAAAAAGTAACTGCCCCCCTTGTAAAATCATGAATTAACTATGATTAATGAATGTATGTTCACCAGCCCCACCCAGACCTGATTACAAAAGACCTTTGAATCAATCAAGAACCTGACTGACAAAGTTTAGTAAGCTAAAAGATATCAAAACGCAGCCCACAATCTAAAGAAACAGCTGAGAAACAAAGTCATTGACATCTATCAGTCTGGAAAGGGTTGCAAAACCATTTCCCAGGCATTCGCAGTCCAGTGAACCACAATGAGAGCCATTGTCATGCAAGACCAACACAACTTTTCCAGAAGGTCAAAAAAGAACCCAGAACAACATCTTAAGACCTGCAGGCCTCACGTCTCTCGGTTAAAGTCAGTGTTCATGATTCAACACAAAGAAAGAGACTGGGCAAAAATGGCATCCATGGGAGAGTTCAAGGTCAAAACCACTGGTGACCAGAAAGAACACAAAGGCTCGTCTCACATTTGCCACAAAAAAAAAAAATCATCCTAATGATCCCCAAGACTTTTGGGAAAATATTCTGTGGACTGGCGAGACAAAAGTTGAACTTTCTAGAAGGTTTATGTCACGATACACCTGGCACAAAACTAACACAGCAATTTAAAAAAAGAACATCATAGCCAATGGTGTGCTAATGGTCTGGGGCTATTTGCTGCTTTATGGCCTAAGTAACCTCCTGTAATTGATGGAATTAAAAAAAAAACTTCTTTCTAGCAGAAATTTTTAAATGTTCATCAATTTGAGCTCTGAAGCTCAAGGGTTGGGTTGGGCAGCAGGACGATGATCCAAAACACACCAGCAAGTCCACCTATGATGGTCTCAAAAAAGAAGGTTTTTAAGCGTGCTAGTCAAAGTCTGGACTCAAATCCACTGAAGATGGTTTTGCAATACCCTTAAAAAGACTATTCATGAACAAAAACCCTTCAAGGTGGTTGAATTAAAACAATTCTGCAAAGAAGGATCAAAATCCCTCCACAACAATGTGGAACACTCATTGTATCAAGAGGCCAAACACTTTTCCATGGCACTATACTTTGCTGCTACGCAAGATAAAATGGATAAAAGAACAAATGCAGTCAAATTTTAACAAGTTTAGGGATTGGCTAATATCACTAGTTTGTCAACTTTGGATTTAAAAATGGAAATGATCAGAATCTGTGTCTTTCTGGTGACTGAGGTAGCTCGATGACATTTAAAGCTACACAAAATACACATGCTAGCATTGTTGTTGTTTTTTTTAACAAGCCTTTCTGCAGATTAGCTGCATTTCCTAATACAAAATACTGCTGAACTATGCTGAAACACTGTCTTTACATCATTTACATATTTGAACCTGGTATGCATAGAAGAGCCAGACAAAAAAAGGATGCCCCTTCCCAGGAAACAATGATCGGCTGATTTTAATTGCTTTGAAATTCCAGCTGCATACATTGTGTGGCTAATTAAGCTGTACAATCAAGTCGCATTAATGAAAGCACTCCTCCGCTCACACGGATTCCTGCAGAGCACTTTTAAACAGGAATGCTGTTAAATGCTTTTCTCTCTATGCTTCTGACAGTTGCAGTTCCCCGAGACCAGCTTTGTACTTTTAACAGGGAGTAAAATAATGTTTTCTGCAGAGGTTTTCTGTCTGAACACTAAGCCCGGTCATATTTTCAACTGATTCTACAAGTCGTTGGACATTTTCAGACACTTGTTCTTGCATTAATAAGCAAACCTTTTGAGTCATCGGGCTTTCTCTAAGCTCACCTTGACAACGAATTGCTTCGATGTTGTCTCATCAGGGACATAGGTGATACAGTACAGGACAAAGCCCAGGATGGAAACTAAACACAGCTGAAACACAACAGAAAAAAAGACTTCAGCATTATTTGGATAGACTCAGTCATCAAGGCTTTCAAAATATCAACATGATTTTTAAGTGCCACAAAGATCCATTTCAACCATATATATAGCACATATGAATGACTTGTAGATATTGTGCCTTTAAATACAGTTTAGACCCTGAATAGGAAAATAAAATGCTTTTGCCCAGGTTTTCAGAGGTGTTTTCTATTATTACATGATTCAGCAGTAAGCTGCCATCTGATTACATTACTCTGTCTTTCCCTTTCACCCCCCTCCTCTCTCTTTCTTGCACACAAACACACTCACACTCTATCTCTATGTCTTCAGTGCAAGTGGAGTCTTGTGACTAACGTGCGGCATCTTATTTAAATGTTTTTCCCAGGTTCTTAAGCACTCAGGATTCTCTGGAAAGTTCTTGATGACCTCAGTGTTTTTCACTTGGCTGAATCTCGTGAGGATCTAACTCGGGATGTTGATGTCCAGGGATGTTTTCGAAGGCAGATGGCATCTGTGATAGGCTGGGGTAGAGCCCAAATTTTAAAAAAAACATGTTTTTTTTAATATCACTGAAATGTGACCTGAAGTCTTAGCCCAAACTATAATAATGAGTAAATTTGCCCTTTTCCCCCCCTTTTTATTACAAATTACACAGGGAAAGATGAACATTTTGCGCCTCACTGGTTATATAAGTTAAAGTGCGTATATTTGTTACACTTCAACTTACAGTTCACCCAATTTTTACATGTTACTCTTAACAAAGTTAAGCTTTGTGAACTGAAACCTCAAAGTGCCTTTATGGTTTACAATTTAACTGATGCTCCCAGTCAGTTACACTTCAACATTAACCTACTTTCAATGCTTTCATGACCTTTTTGTTCATTTCTCTTGAAATTCCACTTCTCATCTTAACCTAAACGAAACATGCAACTTATCCTTCATTCGTTGTTTGCATCATAAAAGTTTACTTTTGTGTGAAACTATGTGATGTGTGCATGTATATGTGGGAGAAAGTGGATGGTAAGGATGCGGAGGTATTCAAAAAGATGTATATCATATTTGCAAATAATAATGAGGTCTTCTGACACTGTGTAGGTGTTCACGGGTTAGTTTGGAATGCAGCATGCTGTTATTGGATGACTCATCTCATCTGTCCAGATGTTTAAGATTTCTTGGACATGCAGTGTGAACAACAGAAGGTGCAGGCTGATGCATGTGACTGAGAAATATTAGAAATGCAGGTGTATGCATTCAGGTGAATATGACAGATGGAGATTTGTTACCACATGACAATATTAGTGATTTCCCATGGCTACGGTGTCTGTCTGGCAGAGACAGGCTGGTGGGGGCCGGTGTTGACATACAGCGTGGTAAAGATGTACAACACAGGTGTGTAGCTGAGGCTCATGCAGAAGTATCAGAAACCGGAGGTTCCATGCAAACAAATGAGTGTAGTTGCTGATGATAGAGCATAAAGTATGCAGCTTACAATGATCCCAGCCCAGTGTGGAGTCTCCCTGGCCAAAAGTGAGGGACTGATAGCCAACATAAGGAAGGCCACGGCTGTGACAGCCGCCCCCAACAGCAGCTGGAGCAGGGCGATGAGCAGAGGGAAACGACAGACTCTGCACTTATGGCCATCGTCTGGTGTTGGGCTCTCTTCTCTCTTCTTCTTGCCCTCCTTCTTGTCTGAGGAATCTTTCTGTGCCTGTCTCATTTCTCTTTATGCCTTCACTTTCTTTTCTTGTCTCTCTACACGACTTTTACTCTTTGGGGTGTATGAGCCCGCCTGCAGTCTCCCTCTCTTAGCTTCCCCTCCCTGCCCTCTCTCACCATAAACACAGCTATGGCTGCTATTTGGAATCAGAGAAGGCTCTGAACTAATATGGAAAACATTTGGACTGGAATCCTAACGGCTCCAGTGCCACATATAGAGCAGGCAGCATACTGAGGAGGGAAGGAAGAGGAGGGATGGGAGGCAGGAAGACACAAAGGGGGATTCCAACTTACGACAATAAGACGATTTCTCGTGTAGTCACATTAAAAACAAGAAAGGGAAAGCACAGAGAGGGATCAGCAGGTATGAGTTAATGAACAGCCAGCACAGAGGAGGTGACACTTCATTAAAGAGCCGAGTGCCTGTTTCATTCTTTGTCAGCAGTTACACAAGACAACCATATGCTGCCAGCCAGAACGTGTCACATGACTTACAGGAAGAAGTAATGTGATCACAAGGCATGTGAGGACATTACAGTGGCGCAGATTTTAGTGTTTTTTGGATCATTTTAACGTTCACAAGAGAGGAGCAGGTGTCAGCAACTTTGCGCAGTTAAACTATAAATATGCAGAAACACATTTATATATAGACGTTTTTCTTTTTATCCTCACGGGCCTATGAGAAACCGAGGTGTTTGAGGGGGACTGTGATCACTCATTATTTTCAGCACGTCGGGCAAACAAGTCACAAAACTTTATCCCGAGACTAATAAAAGAACTGCGACGCACGTGTTTCAGCACACAGCTGGGCCGGTGCCATGGTTACTGACAACGCAGCTTTGGGGAATTGATGTACGAGTAGGTTATCCTGTCGCACAACAACGTACATAGAGCGCGCAGAGTGCATGAAAACGCACGAGCGCACACATTTTGTGCACTTTAAAAAGCTTACACCCCCATGTTTACGCTCTGTGTTTACGCCACCGTAACCTGTCTGCTGTTTAGGCTCGGTCACATTACGTGACCGGTTCTTGTTTTTATCTCGCGGAGGCTTCTTTCCCGAAGTGCAACTGTTCGTGATCACTTTAGAGGTCTGTGCCTCACTCTGGCAGTTCAGCGCTTGCACAGCAGACACGAGCTGTGAAGTTTTGTAGCCCATAAAGCTAGATGCAAAACCGCTGCTTCTGTGGATCATTATTCTGCCTCGCTCCACGCGCCTGCGTCTGCTCCTTTGCATTTTGCGCACGAATCACGTTTCAGCAGCAGGGTCAAAATGGCCTGGACTAAGTCGCCATAGAAGCAGCGTCGATAGCTGCAATATTACAGACAAGGTCTAATTACCGGACTTTGTGCTGGTGCAGCCTACACGTGAGTCGGAAGCTGTTCCCAACCGGAGGCGCGCGTGCGCTCTAACCACAGAGCCGACGGCTTTGCAAAGTGGCAGCTCAGGGAACTATAGACATCAGTCTGACGCGCAGCTCCACTGGAGGACACGCACTGTGCATTATCTGCCTCAGCCGTCCGCGCGTGGGTCGGTGGAATAACAAACATTCCCAAAAGAAGCTCAGAATAAGAAAACAAGCAGCAGAGGAGAGGAGAGATGGATGAACGAATACCGCATTTACAGGACAGGCAGTTCATGGAGCACGCAGATTTCTTGGGGTGAGTATCGCTTTTGGCAAACTCTGTCAAAGTATGCCTAATAAACTGTCATAACGACCTGGTGAATAATCTGACGCTTTCCCCGTGTATTTAGGGTGGACTACCCCTCGCTCTACATGTGTAAATCCAAAAGAGGAATAAAGCGAGAGGATGGTGGGAAGGTGAGCGCGTTGTCTTTTCCCCCTGTTATTCTAATATGTAGTTTGTTTTTACAGTTCTTTCTTAAAAATACCAAAAATGATATGAAACACACTATAACTTTTGACTAGCGGGTTTCTGTTCTGATTAATTAAACACGTGTACTTTGTTGGCAGGACGCATACAAGTTACCACATCGGTTGATAGAGAAGAAGCGGAGAGACAGAATCAACGAATGTATAGGGCAACTGAAGGATTTGTTACCCGAACATCTCAAGCTGTCGGTGAGATCACGAAATCATGAAAAGTGTTATATATGCTTAGGACATGGCTTTACATGACAAGGACATCGTAAACAGGCAAACACAACCTCTGATTTTCTCCACAGACGCTAGGGCACTTGGAGAAGGCAGTCGTCCTGGAGTTAACGCTGAAACACTTAAACGCGCTGACTGCTGTCACTGAGCAGCAGCACCAGAAGATTATTGCTTTGCAGAATGGTAAGATGAACGAGCTCAATCCTCACATACATACATTTTTGTAAAGAAACTGCACTTCTTGAAAATAATTAAATGGAATTGGGTTTTTATCATTTAACTGACCGGATTTGAGGAAACTTCATTAATCTCCGTGTTTGAAATAGTAGAGCGAGCACGGGAACGGAAGAAAGAGGAGCTAGAGTAGACTCGGCTTGGATGGTTTATTGTGTGTTCCTATTAATCGTCCTATTAATACCGCATCTGTTCACTTTGTCTGGGTCGCTCGCTTGGTCTCCTCACTAGTTATGATGCGCTCACTCTTGAAACTCCTTGCTTCGCAGGAGACCGGTCGATGAAATCTTCCATTCACTCTGATTTGGATGCGTTCCACTCCGGATTCCAGGCCTGTGCCAAAGAGGTCCTGCAGTACCTGAGTCAGTTTGAAAACTGGACGGCACGGGAGCAGAGGTGCGCGCAACTGATCAGCCACCTTCACAAGGTGCTGGCGCAGTTTCAGCCCGGCGCCCAGCCACTACAACACCAGCTGCCCGCCGGGGACGCACAGGATGGTCAGAAATCTGACAGCCAAGCCAACTGTGTCCCCGTCATCCAGAGGACCCAGGGAGGAGAGCTCAACGAGAATGACACAGACACGGACAGTGGATACGGGGGCGAGGCAGAAAAGAGCGACGGCAAAGATAAAGAATGTGAGCGCAATAAGGCGCAGGGACCAAAGGCAGTGAAAATCAAGCAGGAGTTCGGAGATGAGCGGGGTGCCAAAAAACCAAAGATGAGTTGGCCTGGGAACGGGACAGGGGGCGCAGACCTCACCAGGCCCGACGTGGCGTTTATGAACTCTCTGATGGGAATAAGCAGTGTGGGACAGCAGACACCGATTTGCATGCCTTTCTACTTCATTAACCCCTCAGCCGCTGCGTCTTACATGCCTTTTTTCGACAAGAACAACATTGAAAAATACATGTACCCTGCAGCAGCCGCCCTTGCTTCCCCTTTCCCTTGGCTTTATCCCGCTCACGCCTCAGCCGCGGCGGCAGCGGCCGCTGCTGCCGCGTTTCCCGGCCTGTCTGCGCACTTTGGAGCCGCTTCTCAGTCCAAGGACTCACCCTCTCTAGACACCGACGGGTCACTCGAGGCTGACGAGGGCTCACCTGAGGAGCGCGAGGAGAGTCCCGCCAGTGACGACGGAGAGGGTGACGTAGGCGACACGTCCCAGGAGAGCAAGAGTAGCTCACACGACCAGTTTTCTGCGTGTCAGAGGAGCTAATTAGTCCATGTTACCTGTCTGCGCATTCTGACGAGGAGTTTGTGTATCTTCATTTTTTTTTTTAATAATTAGGCAAGTTTTAAACGGGGTTTCACAGGAGAGTTGCTCGTGTACAATATCTTGGCGAAAGAGAGGACAGTTGTGACGGCGTGTGCCTTTTGCACTTATGCTAGATTAAACAATCTGAATGATTATCGACAATGATTGACACTACACGGCCGTCTTGTGCTGGAGTTAGTTTTTTATCCTCTTTGATAAACTATTTTGACATGGCAGCATTGGTGCCAAAACTTTGAGTACTGCAGCAGTGCGCAATATTCCAGTCAATGAGTCTCTTTGGATGTATGAAGTTGCAACTGACCTCTGCCAAGATTATTAATAACTTGGCTGACTCTGACTGTAAATATTATTACCTGAAATATTCATTACCATGTAAATGTGCACTAAATAGGGCCTACAAAGGGGGTGGTCCTGGAAGTGCATCCATCCCCAACTTTGCATGGGTAAGCTGGGAGGCACGTTACTGTACCTCCTGAGAACTGAAGCGCATCCCCCTTTTAGAACATACACAGACAGCATCTCCATCATACACAACACATATAAAAGTCTCATGTTTTAATAAAGCATTTGTAATACGATCACGGGAGAAGTGTTATGCATAAATTCTTTCATTTCACTCCTACTAAAGTTACTCTGGTTTCCGTTGCTTTCTGTATCCTTGTGGCAAAAAAAGAAAAAAAAAAACAGATGTAATAAAACCATCAATGAGAGACAAAGCCTTCATTCATAAGGATTTGCTTGACCAGCATATTGTACATCCCCTGACCGAAGCATTTCTGCACAGAGCAGTGTGCAGTGACCTCCTGTACCTCCAGGAAACATTGTAGGATAGCACCTTAAGATCTTTGATATTGAATGTACCTGTATTTTCCCAGCTGTTAAAGTTTGTATGTAGAATGACGTTGCTCTTTGAGTTACTCTTTTAAGTGCACTTTTTCTGCTCTTACCTACTCCAGCCCGAAAAGTCACCTCATCATTAAAGTAAATCACTATAGTTCTCTTTGAACCTTTCTATTGTGTTGTCTTGAAATAAAAAAAAACGATTTTGTTTCATCAATGAGACGAGATATTGGATATTTTGTGATGATTCCATGCAGTAAAGTGGCAGTTAAGTTGCCAGATTTAAAAAACAAAACAAAAAAATAACAACACACCTGATTTTGAGCTCTTTTAGGAGTTAAAATCACAATGAAGTTTGAAAACCCTGCACCCAACTCCATTCATCAGGTCATCTGGGATACTGTGCCATCATCATATAAAACCCAATTTAAAAAAAATGGACAAAACTGGGAAAGAAAGTGCAGTCATTTTAAGAACTTTACCCTGGCCTCTTTTTCTAATTTTTCCTTTAAGTATAGTGCTGTTCTGCTTTTTCAGATTTCTCATTGTATTTCGCCTACATGACATTGCTTTTGTAGTTTTCCTCAGCTGGGTTTTTGCCTCAGATCTGTTATCAGCTGTTCTATAAAGTGGCATGTG
This sequence comes from Hemichromis elongatus, assembly GCA_015108515.1. NCBI lineage: Eukaryota > Metazoa > Chordata > Actinopteri > Cichliformes > Cichlidae > Hemichromis > Hemichromis elongatus. The sequence continues at coordinate 21,974 of VUQR01024568.1, forward strand.
TGTTTGTAAATAGGTTTTTGTGAATATATCAAGAAATATATATGTCTTTGTCTGTGTTGTAGAAGTCTATGGATTTTTTTTAAAGACTTACCTGAGCAACTGTTGCACATTTCGTTAATGCTTTACACATATGCTGTTCTAAATTATTGCTGATGAGTTATAAAATAAATTTCAAAACCTGAGCATTGCATATTTCTTCTTATTCTACAAGTTTTCCATGTCTTCACAGTCTCACGTGCAATCAAAGCCAGCTTCGGTCATTGTGTATTAACAAGCGAATAAGTACCTACACATGAAACATATAGGTCACGGGAAACAATACAAAATATTGGGTAGCATTAGTATAATGGGATTAATAAATAATAAAAATGTTAGAAGTTGGAATGTATTGGTACACATCAGCTGACATGGCCAAAGCAGGGGAATGTACAGTAAGCCAAGGCTTTAAACAAGAGTCATGTGATAAAAGGGGTGATGAAGTGAGATTATAGTCAGTCTGTACAGGCTGATGAAAAACAAGGGGCCCTCATTCCAACCTGTCAAAAGCTTTACACAAGGTTAAAACCAGTCTTTGTTGCTGGTAATTGGCTTGTCGCAATATAATTTTAATATTAACGTTATTCCAGTTTCTCATTTTTATAAAGCAATCTTGATAACGGTATAAACAAGTTCATTATGCATGTTTCATTATTGCTGGAATAAGGACCACACTACAAATCCAAAAAAGTTTTAATTATGGTACAAAAAAACCTTCAAAGTTTAGATGAATGTATTTTAACTTCATTTTACCAAAAACGTCAGCTTAATTTTTTTTCTTTTAAATAGCATATAACATGAAAATGAGCTAACATTATTCTTTTTCCTCACTTCATTCTTTTGCAGGTAAACATACCCAACTCCTGAGCATTTCCCACCATGTTTGCCTCAATTACAAAGTAAATGTCTCCCCCTACTGGTGAACAGCGTAAACACCTTACAACATAGTACAGGATAATTTCATTTACACCCATGGGCTGTTTTTAACACTTAACACTTACATCAAGCACCAGTGACACATTTAATTTTGTCATATGGTTTATTGAACCATGCAATCCATGTCATATCAGCAGCCTGTTACAGCCATACATCTGTCAACACTTTGCAGTATATTAAGGCAGGAAAGAAAAAAAAAAGAAAGAAAAAAGAACAACAAAAAACAGGTTATGCACAGTCGACATCTTACGCTTTTCTAGAAGATATGCAGCTGTAAACAACGACCATACTATGAGACAGTACTGATCCAAACTACAGTATAAATGTGCAAGTAATAAATCTAAACTAATGTTTACTTCATTTTACAGCACTATTGTTATGGTGACAATAATACACCAAAGGGAAAAAAAGCATTAAAACTAATATACTTTCCTTCCACAGATAAAAACAACAAAAACAATAGAAAAAAAAAGAAAAAAAAA
>VUQR01024568.1:23447-40456 GCA_015108515.1 Hemichromis elongatus
ATGTTTACTTCATTTTACAGCACTATTGTTATGGTGACAATAATACACCAAAGGGAAAAAAAGCATTAAAACTAATATACTTTCCTTCCACAGATAAAAACAACAAAAACTATAGATTTCTCTTTGCTGCTGTGCCATTTTAGCTTCTTTTACTAACATCTACTCACATTTGGTCTAAACTGGCTATGCTCATTCCTTAAATGGCCCCACAAAAGATTCACTGTACATTATTTGAATACACCCACTGTGGAATTGATATAAGGCACTTTGATGTAATTAGCAGCTGGACTACCACCAAAGGAGTTCACACATTTGTGTCCGCACACACGCACGCACACACACGCACGCACACACACGAACACACATGAATACTTAATAAGGGCTTCATACCTTGGCTATTTTGATGCGCATAGTTACAAACAAACTCTAATAGACACACTAGCTTAGCTGGAACTATCCACCCTATTACTACATGCCTCCATTTTTAGATCTAACTAACAGATTAAATGGAGTGTGGTTGCTGTGCACATTCATATATGGGCATCATAATCATGCATCAAGACCTGCCTATCTTTGGCCACATGATAATCAAGAAAAAACAAGCATAACACATTTGGCAGAAATGTACTGCGAGGACACAAAACGAAGAAAAAAAAAAACACACAAAAAAATCAGTGTAAAAGGATTTTAACACTGTTTCAGTGTGCAGATATTACTGTGGGAATGAGGGACAGCATTTGTGTGACTGTAAATGCACCGCTTGGTAATAAAATATACTAATCCACTAAATAAAGATGAAAAGTAAGAAAACATATTTACAGTAAGCCATCATTTTAGTGCATACAGAATGCATCATTCTACAGTAAGAAAAGCATTTGTGCATAGTTTTAATTTGAACAAAGATCGCAGGAACAGATTCTGATATGCAAAAATGATGGATTGTTCACGATTTTACTCTAAAGACAAGCAGATCCTTCACTTATTTAAGAATCAGTCATTATGGTGGATAAATGACTCATTTGAAAAGAGATAAGGTTCATATAGGCAATAGTTTTGATTCACCATGCTATGTAGAAAACAAACATCATTCAGCAGGTACTGAAGTGAGAGTACATCAAGTGGATATGTATATAACAAAAAGCCAGATGTTTACACGGTAATTTATTGGCTCTGTTGTCATTTTTTTTCCCCATGCCATAGCTTCTAACCATCTCTCATTCCTACCAAGTGCTCCATGCCTTCTAGTTAAAGATTACATCTTCAAAATAAAGGTTGCCTTAATTGAGAAAAAAAAGAAGACAAAAACAGTGCATAGTAGTGTGCTACGGAGGCATTCTGTACTAAAATATCAACCTACAAAACTGTGAAACTGGCTCTTGGCACGGGGGCAAGACGTGTTTCTTCCACAGCAGAACCGTCTCAAACATAGATCCCTTCTGGGTTCAGACCAGAACTGAGAGGACTGTGAAGGGCCAGAAGATGATTGGGCATCGTGTGGGTTGACACAGGGCGCTTTAATGAGCCAGACAGGGGCACCAAATCTGACAACAAATATAAAAACATTACCAAAATGAGAAATAATACTCTTAATTATCAAGTGCATTTCAAAACTTTAACAATAAAAGCATTGATCTGTGGCAAGTGACATCAAAGGCTAACATGTAGCACTTTATTTTGAAATGTTATTTGCGATTAACAAATGCTTTCAAAGCTTATGAATAAATGCACATTTTAATGGTAAGATTTCCAAATAACAACCATTAGTAAAATCACACATACTGATGATGTAATGTGGTGTAATTTTGCAAAACGGGCACCAGGGGGCAGGACTGGGCCATGCAAAGAATCAGCCAATGCAGTTAATTTTAATGGCCGGGAACTAAAGCCTTTGTTGATTTACACTCTGCACTGAAGGTTACAAGAAGATCATCATCAACCTTCCGTTATTACTTTTCATAATGAAAAACTATTACCATGAAGTGCATCTAAGAGATCCAATGATACAAACAGTTCAATTCAATTAACAAAAATCCAATTTTGCATACATTATTACACCATCAGTGTAACTAACCTATATAACCCGCTTCACTCTAAGCACAGTAAATGGAATTTATTCAGATGAATGACTTCATTTAAATAAAGCGATTCAATATTCAGTGTTAATAAAAGAAAATCCAGGTTTTTAAATTACTTAAAAATAATTGTTCAGTTTTAAGGAGGTCTGAATGTGGAGTACTAAATCATTCCTGTGCATGAGAATAAAGACTTAATTATTATCATATTCCTGCTTTTGCATTTATACATTAGGTTCTGAGATTGTTTTTTCCCCATGTTTTTACAAAGGCTGAATTGCAAAACATAAGAGTTATAGCCAACTCTGGGTTGGTACCCTAAAGTTTTTAACAACTAGCTGGATGATGGTTCATTTCCTTTGTTGCATTACTTTCTCACTGAGTGCTCTTAATTTATGTGTCAGCTGTCTGATGGTTTCCTGTAGGATGAGAGAGCTTTAGTCCAATGACCCACCACAGAAACGTCTGAAGATGTAAAGGAGTGAAGAATAAATGAACGTAGCAAACAACTGACACTAGATCTCCTTTTATCCAGACTGACGTGGACATTAAAACTGCCACTGAAGGGAAACTAGTTCTGAGCCCTTTACCTACCACAGTTTTCAGCAGGATAATCTCTCTCTCTCTCTTTGTGTCACACAAACAAACATACACTTAAGCTTTTATCCTACATAATAAAGAAAACTCACTTTCACTTCCTATAAACATACACGGGCATACTTAGCTCCCTAACAGCCTTGCTTTGAGCCTTTGCCTTCCTAGTTTAACGGGTCAGTTGATGGACAAAGTGAGGCAGAGCCATCGAGATACCTTTTCTACCTAATCTAATTTGAATCCCTACAACCAAGTCTTGGCCCTCAGCAGTGAGTCTCTACCTGCAGGCCCAAGGTGAATACAATCCCTACAGTTTACAATGAGATTAAGCTCAAAGAAAACAAACACTTAAACACACAGCAGAGTCATTTTCACTCAGCATGCTGCTAAGACACGAGGGAGCAGAATAATGAGTGCCTCGATGGAACAGACTGACTGTATTAATTCACAGGCAAACTCAATCTGAACTTTCTTACTTCATTAAAAAAAAATTAAAAAAAATCCAGTGTTAAGCACATGTTGAAAAACCACCAAAGGCACACAGCACTCTGACATATCATCAACTCCTGCCTCAGTTCAAATCACTCGCTTATGTGACCACTATGTTACAGACTCCACACATGTTTTACCCAAAAGAAAACTCCTCCGAAGACACAAACTAGCTACTCGTTCAGTGTTTGGAAAATAATGTCTTTACCTATACCAGGGCTGTTGTGGGTACTTCCCTCCTCAGCGGGTTCAGCTGGCAGCACTGTGACCTTGGTGCCAGTCTGCTTGATGAACTGCTGCAGGTTAACCTGTCTCAGCTCCTTGGTCAGCTGCTCCAGCTCATGCTGCATGTCCTTCAATAAAAACGCAGCAGTGGGAAAAATTATTTTTCACAAGACAGCAAAACAGCAGTTTCAGACAGCTTCTCTTTCTGTGAAAAGTTTGACTAATTAAAACAACAAAAATAAACAAAACCATCACGTCTTATAGAACAATAGCACTTTTTTGTTATCAGTGTTTCCTATTGATTCTAAACTGAGTAAATAATACTCAGCACTCAGTTAAGGACTGTTCCTCTAAGTCACAGCTTAGAGGAACAGCGCTAAACAACAGAGTTGTGTTATAATTACAAAATCCTGCAGCAGTGTTTTGATAGAAAGTTTGCGCACTGCATGCAAATCTCTCACCTGCAGTTTCTTGCTACTCTGTCCAAGCGACCTGTCCACAGCTTTGCAACTGCTCTCCAGCTGGACAGCCTGTCTTTCTTGGGCCTTCAATTCTGATTTGATCCTAAGGACCTGAGCCCGAGCCTCAGCCTCACTGACCCACTGGGTCTCCTGCCGCTCTCTCTGCAGTTTCTCTTCTTCCAGGCCTGCCTCTACACCCTGAAGGGGGAACAAAATAAGAAACTAAACAACTAAGGAAAAGGAAGGAACCACATGCTACAATACACAAAACATAACTAGAAAGTCTGTAAAACCTTAGAAAAAATGATTAACACTCCCCCAGAAATCCAATCTAACAAAAAAAAAAAAAAAAGATCGATCCCCCATACAACACACCTGCACCATTGCCAGTTTCTCTTCAATCTCCAGTTCACAGCTCTGCAGACGCCCACGTAGCTCCTGCAGCCTTTCCTCCAGCTGTCTCTCACTTTCAAGCTCAATTTGTAGCTCAGTGGCCCAAAATTCCTCTTCCTCCATCTCCACCTCATTCTTCCTCAGGTACTTCTCTAACCTCAGGATCTCCTCTATTAACCCTACACCTACACCTGGGTTCCCAGCGCACCCTTCACCTCGCCCCCCTCGTCCTTCAGCCCAGGCTTGAAGTTCAGCTTCGTAGGCCTCAAGCTTCTTTTCCAACACGTTAAGAGTCTCTCTCTGCAGACCGACCAGCCTAACTAGATCTTCCATGCGGCAGGCCCAAAGGCTGGGGGACGTGGTCCCGATAGTGGGTCCTGCATGGTGAAGACTTCCTCCATTTCCTAGAAGAAGCCTCCGTTTGGCTTCGGCTTCACCAACCCGGCCTCCGCTCAGTATCTCCCTAAGGCTTCTGGGTGCACCAGTAAATGTAAGAGACTTGCGGCGGGGTTCACGGCGGCGAAGGGAGCGATCATTGGGATGACGAAGCTTTGCAAGTGGAGGGAGGCTTTGTCGATGCAAACCGCGTTCTGGTCCCCTGAGAGGGGGACCTTCTGAGGGAGGTCTTTCAGTCAGTGAGGGGCCTGTGCGGTGCAGGATTAGCTGGACATCACCAGCATACTGGCCCCAAGTGTTCAGGGAAGCCACGGGGCTTTCGTGAGGAGCTAAGTGACGCTCAGTGTCCCGCCATTTTTCTACTAGAGTGTATCTTCCAGTGCGACCTGAAAACAACACAGTACAGCACATAAAACTAAAAACTAACAATAAAACTTTAAATGATACACCAAGAAGGTTTTCAATTCAAGTTAAACGTGCTTTAAGCAATTCTGACCACCTGCTGGAAGAAAATCTCTAAAACAAAGTCACAGAAATGCAGTTGTGATGTCATCAACATACACCAAACATCAACTAGGAAAACTTGGGTCCTAATTTTCAACTGGGTGTTAAGACGACAAGGTCTGAAAGATGTTCGCCAAGGCTTCAAACTCCAGAGATCCCAGTCTGATCAGGTATCTGTAGGGAAATGCTAGAAAAGCCCAAACTACCTTATGAACCTAAAGACCTGCTGCCAGCATACCAGTGCCAAGACACTCACGGTGTCCAACTTTCATGTCATATTCTGGCAGGACAAGGGAGACCTAAAAATGTTATGCAAGGGGTTTCAATTGATTGGTGTAGAAAATCTTTTTCAACCTTTAGCACACACAGATTAAAATGATGATCTCATTGGAATGATTTTTCTGGCTGCATAAACACATAACATTTAACATTTTTTACATGGTTTCTGAAGCACCTTATAGTGGTTTTTATAACTGCAGTGAGAGTATTGAGTCTCACACTGTAGAGGACAGTCTAAACATCTCTGGAATACAGCATATTCTGACTAAACAGGATGTGAGCTGCACAGATCTGCATTGTTGGCGGTTATTAAGCGATTTCAGCTCAATGAGCAACCTTTCACAGTACATTTCATTCAATGGTTATAACAAAGGAAGTGCTTTCTGCTGTTTAGGGAAAATGTAGAAACAACACTTAGTAGTAGAGTTGAGACAGAAAAGGTTTAAGTACCGAATCAATACTGATGTCTGATCACTTAACATGGCGTTAAAAAGCAAAGGAGGGGGCTCAGAAGTGCTGCTTTCTCAGTTTGGCAGGAGACTGAGGGATGAGTCAGACTTTCCTTCCTCCTCCTCCTTCTCCTACCCTGGGCTTTGTGGAAAGTGATGTCAATACAGTATGCTCAAGTGCCCCTGTTCTTGCAGGAGCCATATGGAAAAGAGAAAGAGGAGGGTGTTCGGGTCTAAGGAAGTACCAATAAAGCCTATGACCCACTGCATCTCTGCAGGGACTTAGCATGTAGGCAGGAGAGTCTGCTTTTTTACTTCATTAGGACTTACTTGGCATTTAGGGGATTTAACCCAAGATTAAAGCTTTATGGGTTGGCTAACACATAAAAATACACTTGATGAAAGTTTCTGTCTGTATTGTAAAAGAACTGTTCAGTGTTTGTTGTATTAAAGAAACATTCAAACTATGGAACCATTGAGCCAATATGTATAAGAAAAATTATTTAATATTATTGTTAGCAATACACAGCAGGTGTAACCTTTCATGATTTAATGATGACATTTTTGTGCAGAAATCAGTTACTTACTGATGCATGATGATATTAATACAGTCACACAACTTGAATCAAGAGACACAAGACCTTTCTTAGGTGTGCTTATTGTAGCGTTCATAAAATAGGGGTTATTTACCTATGGCCTGCGCCAGAGCAATCACCACTTCCTGGCAGGTGGTTGCTTCAGTGACCCCACAGACAACCCTCTGGACTCCATCCACCCATACCTTGAGCTCCATGCTGGGTCAGAAGCAAGGGGGCCGGGTGCTGCGTGCTGGCCCCAACATTACTGAAGGTGGCAATGGCAGGGCAGCGGAAGCCCCTCTGATTAATTCACTGTGGAGAGAACAAGGAGAAGCAGGAAGTCTTTAGTGTGCATGTACTCAAGACCAAAAGTGTATAGTTCCTACTTGTTAACAGGAACCCATTTGAGAAGGGAAAAATAATAATGTGGAGGTAGAGTGGCACTATTTTAGCAGGAGGTTAAGGTAAGAAATAATCCACTGGAGGACTGAGAGTGACTCAAAGAGGCTGGCATGCCAGGACCAGCTGGCCATAACGCTGTTGTTTTGTTCTTCTCTATGAATAGGTACGTGTCTGTTGGGGGTGCAGGAAGAGAGTGCCAGGAGACATTCCCAAGGCCAGTTCCTGCTTTTGTACAGCTAATTGCATGGAAGCAGCGACGAAAGAAAGATTAACTCAGTTACGCAGGGTGGACAGAAACAGAGAAGGAATGTAAATGTAATTTAAAACAAAGGAAAGAAAGAGCTGGAAGAATCATAACACAGGGGAGTAGAGATTGGTTTTGGATGTGTGCTCACGGTTCTGTAAAACGGCCGTGGCATGTATATCGTATTGACAGAATTTCATATCCTCCACTGTGGATCAATACAGCAAAATACAAGAAAGCGAGTATCCTCATGAAGTTTGTTTAATATCAACACGACTGATTTATACCAACAGCTATGTGGATGCATATGAAAGCTGGTTACTGATGTAAGATGTAAATAACTTGTGATTAAACGCCGCACATGAAACAAGAATCTACATGGTGGCATCCGTCGACATGCACTTCAAAGACAGCAACCGAATGAATGAATGCTTTCTCTGCAGACCTGTATCACTCTCCATGAATCTAACCTTGAATGCACCTACACTACTATGTCAAAAGGTCCTTTTGTTCACCCCGCCCCCACCGTTAAACCTCCCGTACGCCCCACATATCCCCTGTCCACAACCACAAAGTCACCATCACCAATTGCTTTTCTAAATATGGTCAAGACATTGTGCAGCGCTACAAGCTACCGTATGCAAGAATAGAGAAACTGAAGTGGATTTCTTAATAATATAAACTGTTTTAAAAGATGGTCCACAAAACCCATCAGATCCTCCCATTTTCATAATACTGACTGAAAATTACCCTAAAGAATTTTGTATCTATGTCTACAACAAAAAGCATAAAAGCAAAAACCCTATGTCGTTTCATTGCAGTGTGTGTTATGTTTGCGCACTAGTGTCATCTAGTGCCAGTCTATTCTTGGCACATTATGCTTGGAAAGTGCTATTATCCTTCTTTTAAAACGGAACCTAAATGGCATTTAAACGCTTGAAGGACGTCGAGGAGCATGAAGAACGGCCAACACATGCAGACGCTTAGATTTTTCTGCCGTCACCCAAAACACTGTCACCATTTTGCCAAACTCTTTTTCCAGACAGACGTAGAAACAGTAACAGGCACCAATTAGGTCTTGATGCAAAGCAGTCATAGTGGAGCTAGCAGAGGTGATCAGCCATTCTGATTGGATGAGAACAAAAAAAAAAACTATAGCAACACTTCCAGAGTAATGGCATCTGGCTGAGAGGGATTCACTGCATGGAATACTTTGTATTTTATTGGCATTAGAAATATCTGCTGGCTGATTCGGTGCCTCTTCTTTGCAAAAGCTCTAGAAGACTCAGAGGGGAATTTACAAATGTCACTTGCTTTAGTCCAGGCTTGCAACATTTGTATTCATTACTATTAACCCAGAAAAACCAACTGATGATACAGGCACAGCGGTGCAGGGCAGAGTGCCATCCTGAGCCCTGCAAGCTCCATTCCTCTGGCCAGTCAAAGCCACTGCCTGGGGAGATGCCCGCCTGCTGATTTGTGCAGCTTGTGTTTTGCCAGAGAGGCATTTCACGAGACAGGAACACTCGAATTTCTGCATGATCAATTGCAGAAAAAATGTCAAATCCAAATGACTATACTGACTGCTCACATTTGTTTCAGTCCGGTATTGGTTGAGTACCACTGACTCATGATGAAGTCTTCTTTGAGTAGTGAGGTGTACGAGCAGAAATGAGCAGCCTGCCCGGCCGGCTGCTGATGACACTTCTCCAGACCTACAGGAGCACACCAAGCTGGCAGGGAAAAGGCTTCTACTGGCTGCTGCTGTAAACAAGCTACCATATGCTCATGTGGGTGTTTCAGCACAACCAACACATTTCAGTAACATACAGCATACAGAAATACTGTAGGAGTTTTAATGTTAGAGCTTAAATACAGAACTGCGTCTTGGATTTACAATCTGTCAGGCATTGCAATTTGGCAGGTGTATTGTGCATTTTAGCAGTATGCTGAAAAAGGGGACATCAAAGCCAGTGTGCTTCACCCAGGAAAAGGCCTTTAAGGCAGCAAAAGCAAAACAAAACAACAAACAAGACTATTAAATGAAATGTTTCTTATAAAATTCCAGTTCCTGTTTATATTTGCTAACCACTGTTCAACAAGGTGGTAAACAATGCCACTAGCAGAGGTTCAGGCATTGCAATATTATTGAAATTCTTATTTAAGAGTCTTTAATAATAAAGATTTATAGCAGAAGCCTTCTGAGATTTAAAACTCCCCCACACTGCTGTTAACTAAAGACAATAGGATCCTTCTTACAGACTGGAGCAACAAAAGTCTTCTCTAAACCTTACAGCCTATTACTTACCAAACTTTAATTCAAATTGCACACCCTGCAAAGTAGCATGTAATTAGCAGCAATTTATACGCTGCTGTAATTGGTAACAGATCTGTTGTGAAATAGATCTCTGTGAGCAGCCAGAGACAGATGATGGTTTTATTGTGGAGGCGGATGGGTTGGAACAAACTGGAGTAATCTACTGCTTCCCTTTCAGTCAAGCACTAAAACTACATAAACAAGTATAATCCCAGGCCTTCAATCACTTGTGAGTGGCAAAAGTTTTTAATTAATGTAAGACACGCTGATATGATGGAACAATTGTGGCTGAAAGTTATCCATCTTGCACTGATGACCAGATAAAGAAGTTCTTAATCACAGACATGCCAGCCTAGAGTGTGTACAATGTCCTGTGCAATTGTAAACATCACTGAGCATGGTAAGGACCAGAGACAGGCCTTGATCCTGGAGAGTGGAAAGTGATAACATACAGGGTTTGCATTCCTGGGCTGTGAGAATCCAATAGGCCGTAACTAGAGATAAGAAAGCTATGGGGTCCTTTGCATAGTGATATTGGTGGCTATGGAAAATGCAACAGTAGGCAATAGCACCTAAACAACATGAATTCTGCATTAATTATAATTAAAATGTCAGAAAATTTGTGCTTGCAAGGCTCAAAATGAGGATTCACAATTTATTGCACCAATAGTAAAATGTAGCAGAAGATAATGGATTGCATTCAACATACATTTTTCACGTGAAGCTTTTTAAATGAGTGTGCCTTAAGTAAATGCCCCAAGCCATGAAAGTAACCCCAAAAATAAGGATAAAAAGGTTTCCAGCACTTTCTCAGAATTTGTGTTTTTCCCTCTGAAGATAGGAGTGTTTAGGATTAAACCCCCCATCGAGTTAGGCTGCACCCAGCACCCACAGCTCTTGGGATGTCTCCAGTGGCCTCTTGCCCTGGAGCTACTCCTCTCTCTTTTTCTGTCTGGTTGATATTAAACTATTAGGCGCTGAAGCAACCTCCCCCATTTGGGAGGTCAGTGCTGGCAGAATCTGGAACATCTGGACAGCACGTTCAGCCAGCAATAATGCCGCCTTTGTTCCCTTTCCATATTCTCTGCTCACTAGCCAGCTTTAAAGAGCCAGAGGGCCAAGCAGCAGGCTCCTGCAGCAGGGCAGCGCAGCGGCGGCTCAGCGGGGTAACCAGAGGCCTCTGGCCAATTTCTTTTACATGTTACTGTGGTTTGCAAAGCTGCAGCTGTGAGTCCAACTCTTGCGTGTGCGTTTAAAGAACTCAAATGGTTTTTACAGGAGCAACTGAAGTGGCAGCCACGGGGAAAAAAAAGTGCCAATTATATATATTTTTTCCAGTCTGTAGGGGGGTTGTTTTCAGCCTGGTCTTCATGGTGCTTTACAGAATGCAGAAAAGACCACCAAATAACTCGATTCCGCTTCCAAAGTCAAGTAATTCTCCAAGACTGCAGAGAATAAGACATTGTGCAAGTGCAACAACTCTACAGGTTGGTTCTGCTGCACTTTGTCTGCGTGTGTGTGTCAAAGTGGTTAAAGCACTGGAGCTTTAGATAGAACAAACCAAATGGCTCTACATGCAGATTATTCCATTATTAAACATGCACACATACTTTTGAGAACATACGAGCTTGACATATTTGCAGAAGATGCTGCAGCTTACTCGATACTGTGAAAAAAACGGAGGCAAACCAACACAACACAGGCAAACATAGCTTGAAAACACGCATGATTATAACTGACAATATTCCTAAAATTCACATGAAAGAACTAAAGGAGCATTGTGCCCTGAAATAAGAGACGATTAAACCTTTTAGCTGCTTGTGTAGCTCGAGCTGTAGTTGGTGTGTCGAGTGGGATGAAGCTGGAGAAATGGCGATAGTGGGCTGTAGTGGGTCCTGAGTAGCCCAACTAAATTCTACTATGGAAATGTTTCCGTTATCTCCGCCTTACACGCAACTACAGCGGACTCAGCTGCGGCGCAATCTCTGAGTAATCAGCTTTGCGTAACGGTCTTACCTTTGCTGGATTCAACTTAGTCCTCCCTGTCCGGGTTGAAGTTTAGAGGGAAAACACAGGTAAATGCGTAAATTCCGCAAAATTTGTCCTTCTTTTTCAGCATTGCCCAGTAAATCACTATCAACGAACTGCGACAAAGTCACGTTTCGGAAACAGAAAAAAACAGAGGCTAAGGAAACCTACCGAAAACAGATAAAATGACACTTCAATCCGCGATCGAAAGTTTGTGTCAGTCCTCTCTAGGCACACAGTCTTTTGCGGTCTCACCAATAAGCTGCGGAAAAAGCCCCTCTCCCCCGTTTCATTACTCCTGCTGGTAAATACATCGCATTGGAACTGGGACGCACCGCAAGGCATTGTGGACTGTTTTAAAGCTGCAATACACTGTGAGGGGGAGGATGACTTCCAGCCAACTTTTACAGATCCGCAGACTTTTTAACAGAAGAACAATACCATGCAGGGGTTTCTTTGATAAGGAAATACTTGGATGAGGAGGGATGTCGCCTAGGCTGTGGCTGAAAATCTGCCCTTGAGAGAGCGAAAAAGCTTTGAACTACAGTTAGACTGCACCAAAAGAGTGAAAAATAGGCATCCAAACACCATCGTGTTTCACTTCCAGCTATGTAGAGACACCATAAAGCCAAGCTCACACAAAGAGCTGATAAATCACTATTATTTCATCCAAACAGCTAACTGAAAAAAGGTCAAATTGGTGCTCGGAACACATTTTTTTGTCAAACAAGCGATTTTCAGTGTCAAATATTCGTAATACAAGTCACGTGAATGAATTCTGCCCCTACATCCCCCCAGTTTCTTGCAAATACACAGCCTGTAGATGCATTCAAACTGATGCAAATGATGAAGATGAGCCTGCTGCAGTGAGACCACGTATAAACGGAGACTTACTGCCCTCTTGTGACAAAACAGACTTTTCTCTTAAATTCTTAAAGATAGAGAAGCGGTACAATGAGAGGTTTAAGTGCTCTTACCCAACAAGTCTGTTGAGGTTTACATAACTTCTTCAGAGGTTTTGTGTAAATCTATAAATGTTTGTTTTACTGATGTGCATAATCGCTTTTGTAATAACCGATTTGATCTTTGTCACTTCCAAAATTAAAGCACAGTAGAGTGTGTCAGTAAGTTATGCCTAGATCAAATTCCGCTTTATTAGTGTTACTGGTTACACTCGTCGTTTCCTGTTAAGACGTCCTATGATGTCTGATATATATAAGAAAAACTCTGTTACATCATTTTTCTCATATATTATGATCTTTAAAATATATATTTAGTCACCTTATATTCTTGAGTTATTGTACACAAGCTTTTTATTCCATATTAGCTATCTCTTCACTGGTTATATTATTAGCTGCACAAGGCAACCCTATGATCAATGGCTAGGTGCTAAAATTCTGATATGCACTTGGGGACTAAGATACTTAGTCCCCAAGTGCATATCATATCAGTTGGACTGTAGGACCAACATATAGGGTAGTGATCAAAAAGTTATGGAACACTTTTTGATGTTTTTTTTTTTTTTTTTTAATCCAGCCCCGGAAGGGTTGATGATTTTGTTCTCAGAAATGACATACAACATGTGGGGGTCAGCTGTGGGTCACGTGGTAGAACGGACACCATCTACCAATCAGAAAGTAGCTCGGTTGATCCCTGGCTCTTCCGGTCCATTTATTGAAGTATCCTTGCATCGATTGGACTGTGTGTGCGTGTGTGACTGTTAGACAAAAACTCTTTAGCCATATATTAAGGTGAGGTGTGTTTATGTGAATGAGACTTGTAGTAAAAAAAAAAAAAAAAGTGCTTTGAGTGCTCAAATTGAGTTTTCCTTACAATGTTCAAACGATCAGTAAAATGTGTCATAGCACAGAAGCTTCTATAATGTGCAGTTACATCTATAAACACTTGGAGTGACACATTATTCTTTTGTAGTTTTTGCCCCTGTGTGACACCGCTGTCAATTCTAAATCAAACAATCAAGATGTGACTGGAGTACAGATTTTTAGCTTAGCAAAAACAAAAAAAAAGAAAGACATTTACTATTAAAGAATTAAAAGATTTCATTTTCTGAGCATTAGCGGTAATATGAATGACAGCTGTGCCACTGTTTCTATGAATGCTTCCTTTGCACTTTATGAAAGCTTTTTGAATCACTTGATTGAAAAAATCTCAACCTTAAGATCCACCTTCTAAATGCTCAGCTGTTTTTCAGCAGTTTGACCCTTTGACCTTTTCTGCCTTAAAAAAAGTAATTGATCATGTAAGACCATCTAATTCCCCTCAAGATATTCTTCCTTCTTGCCTCTTTAAATAAGATCTTTATGTTACTGGGCCCTGTATTTTATTTGTATTAAATAGTTTATTGTCATCTGGTTGTGTACCAGCTGTCTTTTATATCCAAGATCTTGGAAAAAAGTTGTTTTCAAGCAACTTCAGACCTTTTTAGACACTCATGGTATTTATGAAGAGTCTGGTTTTAAATCTTGTCACAGTATTGAGACTGCGCTTTTACGAGTTTTTAATGATCTTCTTTTAACCGTTGACTCAGGTTGTTCTGTTGTTTTAGTCCTTTTAGATTTGCCTGCTGCCTTTGACACAGATGATCACAACATTATTTTATTGAAAACGTGAAAACATTGGCTTTCAGTGGTCTGAAAGCCATGGTTTTATCTTTATTTAAATCCTGTTTATCAGGTCTTTTTCTGTTAAAATTGGGCAATACTCCTCTTCCTCTGCCCCTGTGTGTTGTGGTGTGCCACAGGGGTCTGTTTTAGGTCCAACTCTGTTCTCCTTATACATGCTGCATTTGGGATCAATTTTTATGCTGATGACATCCAAATTTGTCCCACTGCAACCTTTGCTTAACTGTTTACATGATGTTAAAGAATGGTTACCATAGAATTGACTAACACTAAATGAAAATAAGACTGAAGTTGTGTTTTTTGGCCCCTGTGAACGAGTTAACTGATACCCTCAATCCTCTTGCTTCTCATCTTTCTCACACTGTGAGGAATCTTGGAGTGTTTTTAGATATCCTTTAAATTAGAGAAGCAAGTGTCCACAGTTGTTAAACAAAGTTTTTGTCAGTTATGTGAAATTGCCAAAGCTAAGCCTGATCTTCCTCCAAGAGACCTAGAAACACGTATTCATGCATTCATCAACTCTAGACTGGACTACTGCAATTCTCTCTATTTGGGTCTCCAACACTCATCTATTGCAGTTAGTCCAAAATGCTGCTGCACATCTTTTAACAGGTGTTAGAATGTATGAACACATCACTCCAGTTTTAGCAAACTTACACTGGCTCCCTGTGAAGTATCGTATTGATTTTAACATTCTTTTACTTACTTTTAAAGTTTTAAATAATATGGTGCCCAGTTATTTAAACAAACTCCTCAACATGTATGACTACAGAAGAGCACCGAGATCGTCTAGCCAGATGCTCTTAGCACAGCCGAGGTCTCGACTGAAGCATAGTACAGCACCCAGATTCTGGAATAATCTGCCAGAGGAGATTCGTAGTTCAGACTCTATTCAGTCTTAAAACTCACTTTTGTTTTTTTTTACTTTGGCTTTTAATTCGAGTTCAGTAGGAGTACCACCAGGCCTGTTTTATGTTTTTATTGTTAATTCATTGTCTTCTCTTTTATCTATATTTGTTTCCCTATTGTTTTCTCTCGTTCTTTACTGATTGTAAAGCACTTTGGTCAACTCTGTTGTTTTTAAATGTTCTATACAAATAAATTTTGAATTGAATTGCACTGACAACTCCAACTGGTGACTGTCCACCAAAATTACAAAATTTGTGTCTTTTTCCAAAAACTTATGGATGTGATTTTACTGATGAACGTGTGGCTGGTACATGCCTGTCACCGTGGAAATTACTGTTTGTCCAAGATTTGCCTTCATGTCTGCAAATAACAGTGCATTTGATATATGTAGATCAATGGTGATATGAAGGATAAGTATAGTTAGAGTAGGAGGATTTTGGGATTTTCTTTTGTTCAATTAACATTTGAACTATGAATGACTTTGAAAAGAGTGAACTTATACAGTTCCCTCTTTTAACTACTTCCTTACTTTTACACATTGTATATGTTTTTAGATGATTTTTTTTTCGCTCACACTAATTTAAAATTCCAGGCACAGATTATGATAATTACTGCTATTTGCTCACAGTATAATGAATTATATGACCTTAATACGTTTGAGCATTTTATTATAGTCTTTTTCACCTCTTACCTGTACCTTTCTGACGTGGTTTCTTTTAAAGTAATGAAAAAGTGATTAAAATTGAAAAAGTGATTCAGATATTCTCAATTTACACATTTATTTCACAGATGATCTCTAAATCCAGCAGCACATGTAATTGAGAGGTCAATAGTGCCCTCTAGCGTGTCTGTTGTACAGTGTGAAAGCAATGCATTGCGTTTTAAAAACAACGTCAGATTGCTTTACAGGCTCTTTAAGTACAAGAATGTATTATGTTTGCTGCACGTTATTTATTTAATGTTTTTAGTATAAGGTCCGAGACAGAATCCACTAAAACACAGCCTTTCTGGTATAAAGGGCAGTAATTCTTATGACCAAAAGAGAAAAAAAACCAAACACACATAAACAAAACAAAACAAAACAAAAAAGAAACAAAAAAACATACTATATGCTGTCCTTTCCTTTTATTCTTAAACGTTTTGGTTTTCTGTCTGTGTTTTGTTACGAAGCCTCTCCATGCACATGCAGTGCGCAGGAGGAACCCTTGTGAACACGTAGGAAAACTGACAAGGGATTGCCAAATCATTTTCCTTCCTGGGAATGACGTCCCTACTGCACATTCCAGTTATATTTAGAGCCTATAAATAGGCTCGTGGAGTGCCCCCTAGGCTTTGTTGACTGCAGGCAGCAGCAGCAGTCAGCACACAAGTCCTGCAAATTGTGACCTTTGTGGGTATATCAATGAATGTGATCATTAAAGTATTGATATGAACCTCTCAGTCTAATAATTAATAATAATTTTAAGAACATATATATGTGAATTAAATATCAGGCAACATTGCCACTAATAGTAGAATAATCGGTGATTATGTAAATCTACAGTCATTAATGAAAGCTTTGTAAAAGAGCAGCAGTGCGAACACAAACGACAAAGTACAGTTTATTACAACTCAATATTGCGACACATACACACATCGAAAGATACATGCTCCAGACCGGTTGAAATCCTGCTATGGTTTATGGGTAAAAGTACGCTTGGTATCCGCCCATATACGCGTAAAGGAGGCCAGACGGAGCAGCTAGGCCGGGGCGCTGGATCAAATGGAAAGTTCAATCGATTAATTTCCCCACTTTTTCGCATGTTCTCGCTTGCTTCTGAATCGACGACAGATCAACTTAAATGCAGGAGTTTTGGTGAGAAATAGGAAATGCAGAGATCGTGTGAAACGAGAGGAATATCAGCTTGACTCGGTCGCTACTTCGGACGCGGAACTCCACTCAGTAAAAGGTAAAACAAATGGAGGAGATTATTATATGTTGGGCCCCCCTTTCTTTCTTTCTTTTTTTTTTTTTTAGTGCTTGTATT
>VUQR01024568.1:51500-65285 GCA_015108515.1 Hemichromis elongatus
TACTATCAGGTTCATCGTGTGCATTAAGTATGCTGATATATCTTAATATAAAAAAAGTGATGCACAATTCTAACAAAGCAAAAAGCTCCAAACGAGGCTTTATTTGGGAGTCAGTCCCGAGAACTTTAACTATACACATGATCACATTTGTCTTGTATCCTTTCTTTGAAATAGCTTCATCTTATTCTCCAGGTTTAACATGAGCTCTTAATGTTATTTCACCTGAATGAAACCGGTTCATTGCAGTCATACGACACCTTGTTATTTACATAGGGGATATTTAGTTGACAAGAATTTGACCTAAACTGTAATTACCTTTGCAAAGTCAAAACAGTTCATTATAACCAATTGTAGCGCACCAAATTTGCTAAACGCAAGTATTAAAATTTGTATTGAATGGTGAATACATTTGCTATTTTTTTAAATGGACAACATTCATCGTCTCTTATGGCTTCATTATAATGTACATTAGCTATATATGTTTATAGTATTTCAATTGTTACATTTTGAAATTTTTATATAGTAAATGCTGAGAGTTGTGATGAACTCTGATATAGTGATGTTACAACATTACTATTACAACTCTATTAATCAAAGAGCAATCAGTCGACTTTAAAAATATTTCAATATCTGATCCTGTGTGAGATTTGTGTCCTCACATGTGACCTTTTATCAGATCTGTTTCTTTCGGTCAACATTAGTGTTTCATTTATTCTTTTTCATTTGTGCTTTTATGCTCCACCCCTCTAATTCTGACTGGATTTAAATGTATTTTTAAAAAAAGCATCCAAATCTTATTTACAGCTCTTCAGTATTGACACAGAAAACCGCTCCAGAGGTAATCCTTAACTTTGAATGAGAAACCAAGGGTGTTTTTCAGTGAAGCATCAGAATACTAATACCAGGCTTTAAACTTGAAAGAAACTGTGTTCTCTTTTATATTAATGTGCAAATTTTGGCTTTCACTTTTTGCATGTCTTTGGAGCTTCGCCCGTGGCATGTTTTTGTTAAATTCCTGTGTTTTTCTCTCAAAAGCAAAATGCTGAACATCTTCCTGTTACATTCTGACCCTCTCTGTCAATCAAAACAACACTCAGGTTTATTGAAAGATATACATACAGGGACTAATAGATAATATTGTAGAACACATGCAGTTGTTGTGGTCATTTTGAACCCTACATTCCTTCTTTTAAACTCTTCCATAGTATTTTTACTACCGTACCTTAAAACAGCTCACTTTAGACTCGGCTGTTGAGCTCCATCGGCTGTCTCAGTGGCATCACAAAGACCCAAAAGTAGAGAAAAATCATCTGAAACAGACTGTTTAAAGAAATCTAAAACCTGATCTTGGGACTCGCACAAATTCCTTGTACTTGCTGACCTTATTCAAGATGAGGATCGTCCTTTGTAATACTTTATATAGCACTCAAAATAGGCAAAAACCTATTAACTTCACTTTAAAAGACAACTGCAGTACTTAGAAAGTAATAATCACTCACTGGCTGCTTTGTTAGGCACACCTGTTCACCTGCTCGTTAATGCAAATATCTAATCAGCACATAGCAGCAACTCAAATAGCTACGAGGACATTGCCAAGACGAACTGGTGAAGTTCAAACTGAGCATCAGAATGGGAGGCAGAGGTGATTTAAGTGACTCTAGATGTGGTATAACTTGGCTCCAGACAGGCTGGTCTCAGTATTTCAGAAAGTGCAGATCTTCTCCGGGATTTATAGAATGTACCTGTGACAGATACAGAATTTCCTGATGTAATTATTGGGAAAATCTTATCCCTCCTTATTCTGGCAGAGACCTACTCTCTCCTTTCATATTTGCCCTTACCATTGGTTTAAACTCAATGCAGAAAACAGTGCAGAAGATTCGAAGTTTGGCTGTTTTTAAATCTTATTAGCTGGCTACTGTTTTGAGCGTGTGTTTAAAAATTAATGATTCAAATCAAGTACAGATAAATTCAGGTTTATTTACCCACACCTTAAATGCTGTAAATATAATTTCCAAATTAGCCACAGCCCTGTTTAAACATTTTCTGTCATTGGCAGTGTATGTCTTGTGATTTTGACACACCCCATCCACGCAAGGAGTTTTAGATGTCAGCACGCTGGTGCATTTGCATACTTTTATAGAAAGTCCCTCCCTACCAGCCCTTATTTACTGCTACAGTGACAGAAGTTGTCCTCTGGCTTCAACATGCTGGATTGTGTGTTGGAAAATGTGCTTGTTTAGTCATATTCTGTGAAGGGGGATGTCATGTAGCATCAAAGATGAGATATTTTCCCTTGCAGATTTCCAAGAAATAAATGCCAGCTAGATCATGCCCAGAGACAGTATACAAGCTTCAAAAGGACAGGCCTGTGTATGTGTCATATGCCGACAATGCTGGGGTAATTGGCTGCAAAACAATGCTTGGTGTCGAGGCAACCTGTATTGATATATCCTGCTCTGTATTACAGTCTATTAGCTAAAACTGTTTGTGACACTAAAGTTGTAATTATCATTTATGAATTCTTTTTATGCTCTTAACCAATTATGAATGAAAAATAAACAAGCGGCTTAAGCTGTTTTTGTTTGAATAGCCCATTTGAATGCTCCGTTTTCCTTTGTAATTATTCTGCATTGGATATGCCAAATAGCTTGTTTCAAAGGAAGTTAAGTTGTTTTCAAACTGTTGCTGTGAACAATAAACTATGTTACCATATTGTGACAAGCTCCATTACTCTGTCTTCCTAAACAATGGGGCTACGGTGCCTGCCACATACCAGCCAAGAGTGAAAAAGAGAGGAGATCTAATGAATTATGCAGAGAGAGCTTT
Organism: Hemichromis elongatus; assembly: GCA_015108515.1. NCBI lineage: Eukaryota > Metazoa > Chordata > Actinopteri > Cichliformes > Cichlidae > Hemichromis > Hemichromis elongatus. The sequence goes on from VUQR01024568.1 coordinate 54,330, forward strand.
CTCTCAGCCTGACAGTCTGAAACCAGCCTGGAGAAAATTGTAAGAGAAGTACGAGTCAGTTCAGCCATCACAAATCCCCCTCCCCTTCCCCCCAGGGACTGTCAAGGCCAAGGCCTGTCAGTCAAGCGCCGTCTTCCTAAACTGTAATCTGGGGACAGCACTAAGAAAGCCTGCAGGTTCGATAAAGCGTCGAAAAGATGCCCCAGAAACCAATCCACGATTCTCTCGGCTCTCGTCAGCGAGAAGGTTGGGGTGGAAAAAGACACAGCAAATGTTCTTAAATTGCTAACATCAAGCTTCAGACTGGGTCCACGCGCAAACCACACAGCCCGAAGCTGGCAATTTCATCTGCCTGCTTCCCATGTGCAGGAGAAAGCTTGGTCGCAATCACTACTCCTGACCCCCGCGAGCGCGTGAAGAAGGGTGAATTCACAATCATCTGACCGTCCAACCCTCTGCCTTGTTAGTGCGGCGAGTAAGAGAATTTTCTTTTTTATTTTAATGAAGCGTGGCTTCCCTCCCTGGTAGGCAGCTGAATGCGGGGCTGATAGAGCACAGTCTGGTAATGAGAGGCCAGAAGGTTTAGGTGTCTTCACACCGCAGTACATAGAAGAGACTTAATACAGACGTGTTTTCAGCAGCTCAGGAGGAAGCGGAGAGCTGGATGAATATTCATGGAGCGGTGATGAATTGTGTTGCCTACAGCATCGTGCCACTTTGAAAGCCCTCATGCTGCTTCTTTTATCACAGAAGGTCCTTGGCACTGAACCTCATGGGCCACAGCACAGCGCTTCAGCATCCAACTACCAATTATCATCTGAGATCATTAACTTGTTATGTTGACACAAACACTGCAATTTCAGATGCCCCTCTATATTCAAATGACCCTATTCATGAGGAGTGGCTGACTGAGTTGATTGGATTTTTTTCTTGCATGCATCGCAATCAGTCAACAAGTGATGTTTGGACACAAAATTAATGAACAGCGTACAATGCTTTGAACTGTGGGCATGCTGTGTTTCAAGATGGATAAACAAGCCTCATAATATCTTACAGCGTATGCATCAGCACCGATTGATGCTATAATGGCATGATGTTGAATGTTTGCTGTTAGAAGTGAACAAAGCATATTCGCCACGTAATAACGGCAAGGCACAAGGCAGAACGATGAAGGGATAGAAGGACAGAGGCGAGAAGGGTGGCAGGGTGGAGGGCGTGGGGATTGAGCAACGTCATGTTCAGCAGCCCCAGACGGGTGATTCATACCAGCTTCATCACTGGCAACAGACAGGACATCCAGGCCTTTATTACTACCATCCATCACCATCACTTCATCAATCTAAGCTCCTGTGAGCCAGCTCTCCAACTAGTCCCCAAACACCCATCCCAACATGCTGCTGGACAGAGATTTACACCCACCCACTAACATCCTCTGCCTCTCACTTTAACACAGACACACAAAACAAAAGCGATGAGCTTCTATGTCAACTTCAGTCTCTCTCTCATACACACACACATACACAAAGAGAGAGAGCAAGATAGAAAGAGAGAGAGTGTGGAAAGGCCATTCTGCATGGTGTGAAGCTGTTTCCCTTAGGGCCTCTGACTGACAGGCTATCTTGCACTGTGAAAGCCACTTACACTTCAGCCACATCATGCCACCTGCTGCTGCTGCTGACCAGAGTGTCAGAGAGGCATATCATAATGGATGTACTACACAGTGGGAGAATCGTTAAATCATTCCCACTGCTCCCCCCATTAAGAAAAATGTACAAACTTTAATATATATACAGTATAAAACACAGACTAGATCCTTTTAAAGTCTAATACTGATGAATGCTGTCAGGGAGCCACTGACAGAACAAGAGTTTGTTTTGGGGTTGCAAGCACAAAGGTGTTAACTAATCCCATTCAAAAGATCAAAATCAACAATGCCTCAGTATCTGTACCATCCACTCTGAAGACTTAAAGGAGGTATTAACTGTCTCTGGCAACTTGCTGACAGCAAAACAGGTGGCCAGAAAATTGATTAACGTGTGGTGAGAAGTAATTAAGCTGTATTCACATGGCTACACTGGTATCACTCTAATCATGCTTGTATCTATTCAATGAGTGAAAGTTCACCATTGATTATCATTGCAGTTTTGTTCTGGTCTCCAACAATCCGTCTTCTTTTTGCTGGTAAATGCTCCATTATGTTCACCAACTCTGTCTCTCTTTCATTTGACTCATACTGTTGGATTTTCGAATTGCTGAATACGGCTTCTAGCTGAGTCTTAATGAAAGTGGTGAATGTTGTGAGACTGAATCAGAACATTAACACTGCAGCCTAGAAAAGCAAACAAAAATAAATTACATTTAAAAATATGCAGAAAGAAACATAAAACGTGAAGAGAACTGCTGAGCAGGTTCTATTTCTTTGTGATTCATCACAGCCAGGAATTTGTCTCCTATTCCACAATCATCTAAAGAAATTATAGTAAAAATATGGATTATAGGCACAAACAAAAAAGCAAAATCTGAGAAATCTTGCTAGATATTAGATATAGTAAGCATATAAGCCCCTCAAAAAGTACTTATTATTTTTTTAAAATTTGACTTCTAGTTGCCTCAATGAAGAGACAACCAGCTTAGATTGTTGAGCAACCTGCAGCTCTTTTTATTTTTTATAAACTGTTGATTGTAGGTATTATAAAATTTCCTAAGACAGCTGATTTCCTTTTTTTATACCAAGGTTTTTACTAAATGTCATTGATTGACGCACAATTAAGGCAATTAAATGGATTCATATGTATGATTTTTAAAATAAATGCATATAACACACACCAAATATTTTTAAAAAGCGCAAAGTATTTTGCTGTGGTTCACTTGAATGTGGTTCAAAACAAACTGGGGCCTCAAAACTTTCCAAAGAGTTTAACCAACTCTTCCGTGACAGTCAGGCTCAACATAAATTTAACGTAATAAGCTTTAGTTGAATCAAATTGTCCACGTGCCCGTGAAAATGCGCCAGTCTGCTACATGTGGCGCGAGAGATGTGTCACTGCTTCTCCACAAATTGGCAAATTGGCAAAATGATAATGCACAAGATTAGGCTTGAAAAAGAAAGATTTTCTTTCTCTTTATGTTGCTAAAATGTCCCATGATTAGGAATTTGTTTTGTTTGCAGTTTGCACTTTTGCTGGAAAACATTCTCATGTGAATAAATCATTGCTGAATTAGTGTTGCTTTATACGCTTTGGGGAGAGGAATGCTCAGTCCATGAGACTGTGTTTTTAGTTTGTGAAGGGGATTTAAAGGACACAAAGAAAACCAATCACTTTTGGACACTGTGACATATTGATTTATGGCCCCTATTATACACTCCAGTTCATTTTCTGTACATATCCATATACATAGATGACTGAAATAGCATATGATGTGGCACAGATGGCATCATTAGAGAGTATAATAGCCAAGCCTGTGTGAGATACATAAATTTCTTGTCCAGGGAAACATTTCACTTCTTGTAAGGCTATTGATCTGTACCTCAGTTAATTTATGTGGGAGAAAAAAAATGTTTTTTCCTTTGCTTTTTAAGATAGAGGGGTTTTTTTTCTACTTCTTTTTATAGAGGATCCAGTCAGTACTTAAGCAAGAAACTGGTTTTGAGGGGTAACAAAGTTTTTCAGAGCTGTTTACTTGCTTGACCACATGGTGGTAAGTGATGGCAGGGGAGAGAGGGGAGGAAAGGAAGAGGCCTAACATAGGGAGAGATGGGAAGATACTTAATGTAAGTGTCCATCAGCGTAGGGATGTTTGGGCAATGGTGGTTTCCGTGGTGATAAAGCGAACAGCAAATAGACTAAGAAAGAGACATTTTGTGCTTTTTAGGGGCATGATCTGGTTTTACAAATATCTCCTTGAGTGCTTTATTGAGATGCATTCGGTGTTTTGTTCACACTCTGTTAGCATGTGTGTGTGTGTCTGTGTATGTGTGCATGAGCGTGCGTGAGAGATCCTTGTGTGCATGCGTGTGGGTTTGTATGCATCAGGATGCAGGATATTACATTCACACCCTCACACGCAGATATAAATAGGCAAGCCAGAATACAGGGGGAAGTGAATAATAATTTGTTTCACTGGCAGCTATTCAAACTTACAGTCTGTCAAAGTAGCGTTATGCAGAGCAAGCAGAATGCAGAATCTCCTAGCAAATATTTGGAGAGCACTGCAATAAATTCAATCTGCAACTTATCTTTTGCTTATGCAGGGAGAGATTTGTTGTAAGGCAAATTAGAGATCATGACCCAAATGATATCGTTTCATCCCTTATCTGCCTTTTCTTTGTGATCACTAGCTGTCCAGTGATCACGTTCGTGTGACAAATGAGTAAAAGTTTTTGACCTGCTTTGCTTATCAGCTGTGTGTGCGTGTGTGCGTGCATGCGTGTGTGTGTGTGTGTGTGTGGCAGTGTTATCTCTTTCTCATTCGAGTCATGTCACAGGCCAGACACTCTCTCATTGTCAGGAGAGGCTTTCATCCGCTGACTTCAGATGTGCCTGTCATCCAGTCCAATTATACAGAGAGAAATAGGTATTGTTACACTCTAGGGATTGATTCAAGACAAAATAGAAAAGTGAAGAGAAGACTACACAGTCATCTACGGCCATGCACCACTTGCTGAGAGTCACACACACACACACTCTCTTGCTTGCGCACACAGATTAAAAATCACATGGACGAACAGCTTCAATATCTCAGTGATAACAAATCCTTACAAGGTAACACGGCCCCACTTCTGCCTACAGTGGAAAGTGTCTGGCAGGTAGGTTACAGTAATTTGAAATGGTGAAGGATCGAGTGGTGCACCTTCGCCTCAGCCTCGCTGTCAGGGTGATAGACCTTCTTTTTATGGAGATAACTGCGGGTTGATGGAGCAGCTGAGCAATACTGGGCTTATGACGACTTCAACCTGCTGCTGGGATCAGTTCAGAGCCACTCAGGCATCAGTCAACACCGCTGTCATCGCACCACTTTCTGCATTTTCCTTTCTGCTCTTTTGGTTCTTCCCTTCTCTCTCATACAAAACCAGAATGGATGTCAAGAACCACCACTTACCTCCAGCCACTCATGGGGAACGGCTTCAGTTTATGTAATACCACCCTGCCATTGCACTCATGTGATGCTCTACTGCCATGTTAGTAATCATTGAGCATTCAGAAACTTTAGAGAGCAGCTACAGTGGTTAAAATTGTGGAGATATTGTGTGAATGCCAGTTCTTGAAAAGTTTGCAGGCACACTTTCAAACCTCGTGCGGCATTCTAAGGATGGGAAATCGGCTAAAGAGCTGATGTGTAGTTGAGCCTTGCTTATATGATCCATTTACCTCTTCCATCATTGCATTAAGTTTGTCACATGTATCCTTGTTTATACACAAGAGTTATGACAGCTCAAGATGGCAGACGTCTCAGTTTAGACAATCCCCTTATGTGTAGTCAACCCTGCGTCTCAGCCGAGCCTCCAGTGTCCTCGCTCCTGAATCAGATTCACTGATGTGGAACGCAGTTGGCTGAGATGCTGGAGGGCATGGGGAGAAGGGATTTGCTTCTTGGCTAAGTCTTTTTTTGTGCAGATTTCTCGGGCCACAAGAGAAGATTTAAATTTATATATCTATATATCTTCACATACACATCCACACATCTGTTTTCCTGCCATCAATCTCCCAAACCCACCCAGGTTGTTTTGAAAGTGATAAATTTAGTCATTTAATATCCATAATTAATAATTTATTATACGCAGCGCGCCACAGATTTAGATTAGGTAGTATTTTATCCAGGTAGTAGTTGTATCCTTCAAGGTCATTCTGAATGTTTGGGATTATTCTTTCTGAGGTAATTTCAATGAAGCCATTCGGTAACTAAGTAATGTTTAATATAACTAAATGACACTATTGAGTAGGGAAAAAAAGGCACGCTTTTTTTAATCAGAACTCTGATGGTTGTTTACTGTTTTTCTTTGTATGTATCTGAGATGATTAAGCATATAGTTACACATATCTCCAGAACAAATGGAACACCATATCTTAGTATAAATGTGGTTTTTAAAATGTCTGAAAGGTGAAACGTTGCACAGAACACAAAAACTCAGGGGCTATTTCAGCAAGAAAACTGGTTTAATTTTAGTAGTTTTTTTGTGTATTTTTAAAAGAACTGGCAACCCTCCACATGGAACATTTAGCACAGTAAGTAATGCCTTAAAAATCCCCATAGAAAGATTCTGAGGAATCAGCATGTGTTATTGTTGGTATCACACGTGAAGTAACAACAGTTATATTTTTGATGAGCCGTTGCAAAGCAACTAGTCAAAAGTTGGCCGATGAAACATCAACAAAGGAAACTCTCCCCAATGTACAAAACTGGCTGTGTGGACTTTTTTTGTTGTGAATAAATGTAAGTGAACCAAGTTATCTTGCTGTCATCCCCCTCCTCTCTCCCTCCCTACTCCTGTCTTTCTCCTCTCTGCGTGTCTCTGAAATACACACACACATACTCTCTCGCACAAAGGAGGGAAAGTGTCACTATGGAAACAAGGAGGCGAGATTCTAAAAGCTACCTCTTGAGACGAGAGTTAAGACAACAAAAAGGAGTCCACTGTGTGAGTGGCAGAAAAGCAACAATATACACAGCAGCTATACCTCTCCTTCCTGTGAATGTCCTTATCAAGTTGCTTTGCCAGTCCTTTTATCTTTATCCCTCTGATTTGTTTTCTTTTTTTACCTTTAGAAGCGTGTGCAGGTTTGTATACTCACACGTTCATGCATTTTCAGTATACTCAGACTCATGTCTGAGCCCAGGTCTGTGCCTGCAGTTAAATGCATGTGGCTCTTGGGACAATATGTGTGTGTGGCTCTGGGTGTAATATGCACCACACATTTCTTTAATAGGGCTAATCCATTTTAATCCCACCTGCCACAGTTACCTTACAATGATGAATGTAAGCCTAAATGAGTTGAGACGCAGAGAAATGCCCGCGGGAGACAGAGGAGGAGGCTGGGAGGTAGATTTAAGTCTGTGTGTGTGTGTGTATGTGTGTTTGTTGCTGTGTACACTCTTATCTGTGTGTGTCTGCGTGTGTGAGTCCGTGCATGTGCATTTATTAAGGTTTCTGCAGTTGCTGAAAGAGGTTTTTCCTCCTTGCTCCGTTGAAGGCTATTTTCTGTGGGTCTGCAGGGTCACTGCTGTCCTTAGTGATGTCTCCTTCAAGAGTAATCAGCACCATGGACAGCAACACGGATCTCCACCATCACAGGCACCACAGCAAGCATCCATCTCAATAGACTCAAAAAGGCTTCCTGTGCTTAGCTCCTTTCCATTTTCATTTTCTGCTGATGTGAAAGAATTGGATAGGTGAAAGTGGGCTGCCCATTAAGCTTCAGCCTTGATGTACACCTTCAGTCCTTAGTCTATAACAGGAATGGGAAGCAGATGCAGGGGGTGATAGAGGAAGAGGCGAAGCTAACTGTGAAAGACCTGCAGGCAATCACATCTATTAATAAAATCACTAATGTAAAAGTCCTTGTGGATGAGTTCCCTCTGTGTTGGCAGATTCACACACCTACGAGGAGCAAGATGCAGCACAAGTCCGGGGTGTTGTTACTGGTATGGTCTTGAGCACATGTTACTGTACAGTTTTGTGTTACTCACCTGTGGTGGCTTTGAAAAATAGCAGCAATTTTAGGAAGTAAAAAATAGATGAGGAAAGATAAAAAAACAGGAGCATGGGGAGGGAGAGATAGGAGGAGTATACTACTGTACAGCGTGAGCGGCTGAGTTAGGGTGTGTGTGTGTGTGTGTGTGTGTGAGAGAGAGAGAGAGAGAGAGAGAGAGAGAGAGAGAGAGAGAGAGAGAGAGAGAGAGAGAGAGAGAGATAGGGAGAGCCATGACACACACACACACACACACACACACACACACAGAGGGTGCAGATAGCGGGAGGGGAAAACCTCCTCTCTGAAAGGGATGATGTCAGTCTCTGCAGCTGAGCCCCGGTCCCCGACTCGAAAGGGTGAAGACTCTGTCCTCCAGTAAAAGACTACCAGCCACAACAACATCCACAAAGAGGGAAGAAAGGGGTGAGAACTGAGAAGAAAAGCAGGGAGAGTCTGGTGGATGATCCTCCTGCAGGTACGTATGCCACATTAGCATCCATCTATGAGTTCATTCATTAGTGTCTTTTGTTGCGTGCTGCCTGCCATTATGCTTTAGATTGCTGCCAGCAACTCACTTGTTCAAAGTAATTATCATGTTTTCACAATGTGTCACAGCGAACGAGTGTATGCACTCAATGTACACTTCTCCATCCCGGTCTAAGCCCGTGTGAATTTCTGTGGGTGTGTATATTTTAGCGGGGGTGTGGAAGGAGAGTGCTCGTATAAGGGGTGCAAAAACACACACGCACACGCACACACACACACACACACACACACACACACACACGCGCGCACTCGCGCGCATTAGTGGAAAGTTTTTAATGAAGAGGAAACTGCTGTATCCAGTCTTCGGAGGAGAAAAGCAGCTTCAATTATTCAAATCCAAATAAGATGCAGGATCCCCAGAGCAGGGGGCATGACAGAGATTTGAGATTAGAGTGTAGGGATTTTGTGCAAAGATAACTTATCTACGCGGGGCGGGGGGGGAAATGCTCTTTTGTCTGTTGCGTCATTGTTATAGAGCTCCTCTTCTGTCTGCATCAGGGATTTGCCAGGTTAAAGCAATGCCTTCTGGGATGCTGGTGGTCAAACAGGTTACATAGCAGTGGTGAGTCATCCTGTAACATCTGTCACTGACACCTCCGTCTCTCATTTTAGATTACAGTTTCTCTGATCCACAAGGCGAATTTCATTGCTACCAGTCACACAAGTTAAACCAGTTTATAGAATATGTTGTTTATTATACAAAGAAAATTGATTTTTTGTGGCTGATATTAGTTATAAATGTCACAGGCAGCCAGACAACAATGCAAGTAGGGTCACGTTCAATAGGCAACGACACAAGATGACACTGACAAAGCACAAAACGTGTCTTTGTGTTGGAGAATTCAGCACCACTAGGGTTTGTGTGTGTTATTTCTGTTTTCTGTCTAATGAACTGACCGGCCTTTGGAAAAAAAAGAAAAAAGAACAGGTCACAGACACATATCACCAGCAACCATCCATTTACACTCTCAGGCTGTTGGCATGTCACTCAATTAGTCACAGCGTGGATTACACTCCACGAAGCGCTTGGGGAGAGAATCACAGTGGAAATCCAATTTTGTGCCACATCAAATGTCAGGATAGATCCTTCAGATTGTCTGTGATATCCACAGAAACAGCAGGGGCAAAGCTAGGAGAGCACGCTGTGGAGGTAGAGGAGGGGGGGGGAGGGATGAATGTTTTAGCACAGGAGAAAGAGAACGAGGGTGAAGGATGTCTTGGAGGTACGTGAGGAAACCCTACTGGCCATGAGGTCCAGCCTTGTATGCAACAATGGATCAATCTTACTGTAAGCGTCTCCATATGCAGAATCGTAAAATCCATCTTCATAAGCCGACTGCAACTTTGAAATGTTGTGTGATGTATATATCACGACACTGGTATTTATCTCTTGTTGTTTAACTCTGACCCAGCACGATTATCTGCTGGATTTTTCTCAAGTCTGCCAATAGCTTAAAGAATAAATCAGTATAAAAGATGTATAAATAGAAATGAGAAAATTATATAAAATTTAAATAAACTCATTATGATGTCTGCCTGCATTAAACTTTCTTAAAGATAAGCTGTGTGTTTGTTTGCTGAGGCCAGCTGTTCTGGAGACACCTGATGTTGGCTGCAGCTTTTCAGTAGCTGCAGACACACATTGACAGGCTTTCATTTGTTTGCATAGCCCCTACAGTGCAACCCCATTTATTTCTGTAAACCTGGAACATCAAACAGGTACTTTTAGCTATTGTGTGCAGTCTGTTTCCTCTCTGGCTCTGACTGCAATGGCAAATGTTTGAGTTGATAAAGCCTCTGTTGGCAGTAAGTGGCCAGGACTTCATAGTGAGAGGCCATTAATTAGGAAATCTGAAGTGTGCCTGGCATCACTTTAATGTTTCATTTTCCTATATTACCTTTTACCCACTGAAATATATTTTTATCTGCTCATTTGCTTCGTAATTCATTTTGATGTTACTGATGCCCTAGTTCATTTGACTTCTATTTCAGGTTCCAGTGTTGTGGGAGATTCCTTGCATAGATTTCTCGCTCCTGCTTAAAAAACAGAAAGGGGATAGAGATTGTTTTGATGTCTGTCAGGAAAAATTTGACTGCTCATTTGACTTCAAAGATTTCTCTTCCCTTTTTTGTTTACGTCAAGGCAATGTGCCTGCATTGAGTTATTTGTACACCTTCTCCCTGCTGAACAAAAATGATTTCAGATACAATCCCCATGGAAATTCATCACAATCTCCCTCCGGTGTGTCGAGAGGGACGCTCAGTCATTCCCTCCCTTTCATGCAGCGAATTCCAGCCTATCCATCTATCCATTTATCTCTCCGCGATGGCTGAAAGTGAAAATTCCCAACACAGGCGACCTAAGTGGCCCCTCAGCCTGTGTGTCATTAATGCTGACCAGTAGCCCATTTCTATCTGCCCCTGATCTCATGACCTCCCCGCGAGGCTGCCAACACTAACCTCCACAGTGAGGGAGGAGAGAGCAAGGGGTGAGGGGAGATAGTGGGATAGAATGAGAGGGAGATAGAAAGGAAGGGAGGAAGAAGAGTGGGTGGAAAGGTGTGCAGGCAGCAGGGATAGATGGAAACAATGTGGAAGGTGCAAAGAGATGGGGTAAAATGTAAAAAACAGGAATGTATGAAAAATCAGGTGAATGACTAAGATAAAGGGTGAAAAGAGAAAATGGGGAGAGGCACAGGCAAAAATGAGGGGGGGGGGG